>CAJNSZ010000426.1:0-59728 GCA_905329745.1 Rotaria sp. Silwood2
ACAGAATATGCTACTCTTTGTCATGTCAAAAGATAAAAACTGCATAGTTTCGATGTCTACGATGTTGTTAGGCATCTGTTTCAGTGACAGAGAGATAATAGAATCGTCCACACATTATCTGATATCAACAATCCGTCGTTATAGTGAAATGATCAAAGGGAACCCAATCAGTCAGATATTTTTACACCAGAGTATTGGAGCTTATGAGGATGATATATCAATATTCTTTTCACTGAAGCGCATCAACATTCTCAAAGGTCAGATATCGTGGAGAATTCGATAAATTGGAAAACACGAAACTTGAAACGTCTAATTTCTGTATAAGAGGACACATATCTCGTTTAGACAGATCTCAAAGACTTTTCTTCTCCTTTGTGCTGGGCAGATTTGAAGGCTTCTATATGCCTAATAATGCGATCATCGTGTTGTCGATATGAATGATCCATCGAGGAGCGACTTGTTTTGCTATCTATCTACCAACGACAAAATCACTGCGAATGGTATTTTTGATCTAAAACATCAAAAATATGATCAAGAGAAGTTTTCTTGGATATGCATAGATAGCACACGTGGAGAAGTTTATAATGTACAGAAAAAGTTAATATGAAGATACAAACTGTGCATATACTTTCTGAGTCCTTCGTATGTGTGTAAAAGTAGAATATTCAATGGTCAATTACTTTATATTTATTTTCATTTCTTCTGTTTTTTATTCTTATTTTGTTGCTCGAGGATTTTTTTGAAAATGTTTACCCTTAATGAAGAACAACGCTGATATATCGTTAATGAGTCGGAAAAAGGCTCGAAAAGTGTCTCACAAATAGCACGTTTTCTTAACTGTCACATTTCTACAATATATCGTGTTATTAATTGTTATCGTTGCCATCATAATGTAAACTATGGACATGATGTTGGTCGTTTACCTGCATTCGGTTCAAAACAAATCAAACAACTTGATCGAGCCATACAAAAATATCGATCGGCTACTGCCGCTGAATTATTATCAATCACGAACTTCAATACTACCGAACGCGCGATACAACGTTATCGACTATCTCTTGGTTATCGTCCTCGCAAGTCTATCGTTAAAGTCAAAAACAATAATATCAATGAACAAAAGCGTTATCAATTTGCTCTATTGCATTATCGTGATCGTTATCGATAATTATATTTTTGAAGATGAATGGTATGTTAGTTTAAGAAGTACACAACAGATTGTTTCGTGTAGACGTGGAGAGTCGACACCCAAAAAACATATTTCATCTTTACGCACACACATAAATTTAATTGGTTTTATTTGGTGGAACGGTTTTGCTTTTCGTCGATTTAATACCTGTTTGAACGACGTTGGTAGTATTATAGATCTAACTACAATTTCGTCCAGGCCGTAATACTTCACAGTCATACATTTGAATATAGCTTTTTCAACTTTACAAACTTATCAACGTGGAACTTTTTTTGAACTGAATGCCCGGCATTTAAAGCCACCTGGTGAACTCGCTGAGAAAGAACGAGATCAATCGTGGGATTCTGAAAATTTTACGTACCCACCTGATGAAGTCTGTAGCGAGACAGAAATACATGTCGTGGTCTTGCTTACTCACACTCATGCCCACATCCAGACACGATATTTATTTGGCTACTGTGATTGGGTACTAAATTTATTACTCTTTTTGAGAAAACTAACTAAACATGCAATAAATGTGAGAGGCTTAAGTAGAGGTGGCGAAGTTTTTATAACTAGCAAAATGAGACACACTGAGTAGCTGCTGAAGGAAATTAATTAGTGTGAAGGGATCTTAACACCGGTTTTTTTATGATCGAACATGTCGCCAATGTTATTAACAACTGTATCACGAGTTCCTAATTGACCAGTTCGACCATTAAGCCAGTTCCATTCAATAAATTTAATTAAACTTGACGGTTCCATCTGAACGTGTGAAATATAATTTTTTTTAATTTGATGTCCGATAGCGACAAATGGTATCCTAGGACCATATGGTTGATTATCAATTGTACTTTGTGGTGGTGGAGATACATGATCATAGAAGCCACCACTTTCATCTGGAAGCAAAAATATAACAGTATTTTCTCCGTATGTATTCGATTCTTTTATAGCATTAATGACATCTTGTGAGATTGTTTCACCGGCTGTTATTGTACCATAACCGGGATGTTCACTATGAATACCTAATCCTTTGACATAACTAACAGCTGGCAGTTTTCTAGCTCTAATATCAGAATACAAACTAGTATAATCTCTAAAATTTTGGGAATAACGTTCTGAAGAATTTATCAAACTTGGAAAATACGTAAATGGATTATCAGTTGCATCGTAATAATTTGGATAGCATTGAGTACTGTTTGGATTTTGATCATACCCTTCGGCATAGAATGTCCAGTGGATGCCACAGTAATTCAATAAGTCTGCGATCGTTGTACTGTAATAACTTTTGAAATTTTTGGTATAACAACGTGCACCATTCAGATTCGGATTTTGTGAAATTACACTATTATCCAAAAATATGAATTTACCTGTTGCAAAATACATATCGTTTTCAGAACTGGCACCAATAGCAGATTGAAAGAAATTATCAGCTATCGCATATGAGCGTGCCCATGAATAATAACCTTCTGCACTTGTGTTATCGGCAATAGCAAAATTGGATGAGTTTGAGCAAGAACACCCAGTAACATATCGATCCATTAAACCGTTATCTATTTCACATATTTGGCAAGAGGCTCTATTATTGGGACCGTATAAAACATTTTGTTGATCGGTTAAAGTTATGGGAGATGATCCACTTACACTACTTGGGGCTGCTTCGCAACAAGATGGACCGAAGTTACAAGTTGGTTTTGAACCTGTAGTGGCTTGACAATATCTTCCATATATACTATCAAAAGAATGATTTTCAGAAATAATAATTATGATGTGTTCAACTGTTGATGTTCTTGGAGCATTTGGGTTGCATATATTCGGATTGACGACCTTGACAGTAATGGAGCTTGGACAGGTATATCCGCCATTTTTGCAATAATAAACAGTGTATGTTCCATATAATGAAGGAACCTGTATAGATACCTGTCCTGAAGCTGTTGGGTGTTTATTTTTTGCAACTCTCCCAGCGTATGTATAAGCCCAAGCATCAGATACAAAATTTTGATCGGTACTTGGAGATGAGTCTATTTGCCAAAACGCAATCCAATCATCTATATCCGATAACACAAGTGCAGAAGGTTATTATTCATGGGCACGCTCATATGCGATAGCTGATAATTTCTTTCAATCTGCTATTGGTGCCAGTTCTGAAAACGATATGTATTTTGCAACAGGTAAATTCATATTTTTGGATAATAGTGTAATTTCACAAAATCCGAANCATTAAACGAAACTCTGAATTTGATTCTGAATGCTCTTCGTTGATAATTGGCATACTATATTCTTTTGCTCTCATGAAAACAAGTCGGATCACAAATTGAAATGTATACAATGGATTAATGCTAATTTGTAAATTTCATAATAATAAAAAGTCTGAAACATTAGTTCGCCTGGGTTGGCCTGCGGGTCAGGCCAGGCTGAAAAAAAGTGGCCTGTTGGCAGCTTTGATTCAAGTGTACTCTTTCTCGTGATTCATAAATTTCTTTTTAGAGAAGATTGTGTATTCAAGATTGACATTTCAAAAAAAACGTCTAAAATCGACAGCCATGTTTCTGATAATTTACTTAACAAGAAACAAAAAACGCGTTCAAACAAGCCGTTTGTTTTGCTTAAGTTATATGTGTAGCTTTCTTACTACACGAAATAGCGGGGTCAATCAATATTCATTTTATGGAGCACATTTTAGTGCATCTTTTCTTGATAGAGACAAATTTACAACATACATATTTAATTGAACGTCAGCATCTGAGCGACTTTTTCGGTTATAAGATGAAAGAGAAGCAAATACCATTGATGTCGAATACAAGTAACATTTTGCATGAGCATATTTGGTGATGCCGTTTTCGATGATTCTAGATTCCATAATACCAGTTATTTTTTAAATAGTCAATCGACTAAGCTCGGGTTCAAATAGATTTCTAGTCGAATTTTCATGTTGGCCTACGTTGTTTGAGACGATGCTCACTCTCAATAATGAGGAGGAAACAACAGGTATTCACTGAATGATAGAGCGATGGGAAGTCCTTGCCATATGCGATGGTCTTCATTGAGTTTCAAATCTTTGATAGTTTAAGATCGACACCTATCAATGCTCAATAAGAGAAAAAATCATTGAACAATGTGATGTAGAAGCTACTTGTAGACGATTTCGATTGCAAATAACTAATGAGATGCTTTTTCTGAATTTTCTTAAGGTTGCTAGAGCTGCTACTAGAGTGATACAGGAGGTACAGTAGATATGGAATTTCTTGGCACCTTCACTTTAAGAAGTGCCCTCAGAATGTGTCAAGATCTTTGTGTCAAAATTTCGTGACAGCGTTACGGGCTCCTATGAACGAGGTTTTTTCAAAAATTTTCGTAGCGAAAAGCATTAGAAGTATGTTTGAGTCATTTGTTGTTATCGATTAATAAACTCCTAATTCATCGACGATATTAGAAGTAATAAATACTTTGTCTATACACGGTGAAATAATAAACACTGAAGTTTTTGCGAACACTCAGCACATGAACTAAAACTATTCGAAAATATTAATAAAATGGATCAATAGTTACAAGTGAAGATATTGGAAAAAATCATTTACCATTACACACATCAGATACGCGATACTACAATGTCTATTCAGTTGGAAAAAACATAGAAAGGAAATCAAAGTTTTTGACAGAAGGACAAAATCAATGCATTAATTGAGGGTGTGGGTGTGCGTGTGAGTAATTATTGCTTTTATACGCCCATACCCACACCCTAGTTTAATAGTTGAAAGCTTAATAGTTGAATCAACTTTATGACTTCTACACTACTACCCAAAATGAGACTATGATACAAATAGCATGGAAGAATAGGCTTTGAGGTGTCTTTTTTTTCATTCAGTTTTTTTTAATCGAAGAAACAAAAATATTTTGAATACCTTTTTATTTTATAATTGAAAAAAGTTTCAACCGGTTCCAATTCCAACTAATTCCGGTTTTTTGGAATGGATGAGAGCCGATCTTCTTGAACCTCTCTCAAATAACATCGATACAGAACGTGTATCCCAATGGCCGCTAGACTAATAATGAGAAATGTGACAAAGAGCCCTGCAAGCACCTCTATATTGATGGCTGCACTATCGTCATCCGCCTTGATTCTTCCATCTTTGCACGTTCCGCGTTGAAGCCACTTGTTCTCTAGACCAGCGATCTTGCCTGTTTCGTAAAATGACAGCAAAAGTGTATCCAACTCCGTCTTATTCTGCCAGTTCTTAGGCATGGCAATGCCGTAGGGCGAACGATTAAAACCAAGTCCAACGGCTGCGAGCTTTCCGCAATGATACCGACTGATGCCATACTCTAGCGGCGTGGAGTCATACAATCCAGCATCAATCGTCTTGTCCAAAAGAAGGTCAAAGAGTTCGTATAGAGAATGAACGGGATAGTACTGAGAAGAGATATTTTGAACGTAGAAGTCTTCGTAAGATGAGTTGCGCACGATGCCAATCTTGCTGTAAGACACACGCCCATTTTTTATATCGTCGATACCAGATATAGACGGCTGACTCCATTTAAGGGTGAGGAATGCTGAGAGGTTGGCGGTATAAGTAGCCAGGAGAACGAAGTAGAGCATGGACAGTGCAACGGCGAGCATGCGAGTAGCTACAGTAACGGAAGCAGCGGGGGAGTCACGGCCAATCCATACGGAGCTACTCAGCACGCGGTAGACGCTCATTCCAAAAGCTCTGTACCACGGTCCGGATTCCAAAGTGGCATTGTTTTTTCGCTCAAACATCCAAATGAGCATGCCTGAGTAGAGCACGACAGCCAAGATCGTTAGCCAGACGGACCAAGAGAAAGGACGCAAGTACGAGAGCAGATCCAATGCTGATGGCGTGACACTGTGGCGGACAACAACTCGGATACTGGTGTCGTGAAACGGAGTCGAGAAGTCTACCATGGGAAGGCGAGTCGACAAGATGGTCAAGTCGGCAACACCGATGTCATATAAACCATCCCGGACACCTTTCACGAGTCCGTTGTAGCCCATCTCGGAAGAAACAAGATATAAGCGAGGCTCGAAGCCCATCTTTTCCTGGAGAAGGAGAATGAGCTCAGGAAGAATGCCTGTTAACATATGATGATGATCCACGGTGAAAATAGCGTTTGAGGGAACATTGCTGGTGTTGCTGGTGTTTGTGACGATGACAAACGGGGGTATTTCAATGATACCGACCTTCAGTATTGCGCCTGTAAATGATAATCTATTCGGTGTTATTATATTAAGACCCTTGAGTTTTACAACTCGATTAGCTGTAGTTCATGAGATGAACAATACGATGAGAGAAGCTTTGCTTCTCATCCCTTCTAAAGAAATAATCCATCCAATTGATTAGGAGAGAGCGCGGGAGATAACAGGGCATTCTCTCAGAGAAGCATATCATGATTAAAACTTAAATTACGATTTCAATCCATCGATTCAATTGACCACTTCGAGAACGTAGAAAACCGAAGTTTCTGAATTTTTAAACATCTTCTTGTTGAGATATTAACTATTAAAAATAGTTTCTTGAAAAATGATCCATATCACCTTTAATCCCCTAAACAATCAATTTACATTCTATTTCTGTGCCTGATTAATTAGTGAAATTTCCCAAGAATTAATTATTTATTGTGTATAGATAAGCAATTTCTTTCAGATGTACGTTGAGTAGTTTTTTTATCAACTCTGGAAAGTGACTATATTGTACATCAAAATTATTTTGGTATAATTTGTGTTTATGGGTAGCAAGAACAACGACAGAAAGCACGTGCTCAATCATAAAGAGATTTTTTCGTTCATTCTATGCGTGAAAGCGAAGGTCCGACATTGATAAGGTACAGCTACCGGCTCTTCTTAGCGGGATTCGAATCGGCGTCTTCTATGTACCGTGCGGGAAGTCCTAAGGACTAGATTGTCTGGAACCATTCATTCCTCGTCTGACAGCTAAATGATTATTGTACTCTCTAAAAAGAAGATGCTACGCAGAACCTTTTGAGGTTTCGACACAAATACTAAATTATAACGTTTTTGGTTATGCGTAGATATGGTTTCACGTGAAATCTTATGTTAGTCAGTGAACAAGAAGATTTTGCAGTGGAGAATATGTACGGCACCTTCTCATTATGAAGGTTCTATATGAGGTTCCAAGTTAACTCGAAGTTATGCGCCGCTTCTCGTGGTTTCGTATGACATAATCACCTTCTTCATTCTTCTTATCATGTTGTTCATTGCAACTACCTACCTATCTAGCTGTCTAGCTATCTAACTAAAGCAGACGCAAAATGGCCCGCTACCAGATGAAAAGTACCTAAGCTGAATCTTTTGCACAAGAATCCCTGTCAATGAATCCTGTTTGTAAGCACTAGTTCGCTCTAGGGGTAGAACAGCTCCAGCTCAAAAGTTCAGTTCATATGAACGAAAGAGCTGTTTGTTTTGAACCAGATAAGGGAAGTTACGGTTTCTTGTTAACCGGTAGAGGAAAAGTTTTCCGTTACTTGGTAACATAGCATGTCGGTAACGACAGCTTTCCTCTTCTGTTTTGTTTTCTAAAATATGGTTGGCTGAGAGAAATTGACGATCATATTTTAGTTTTAGAAAGGATTTTCTTTCTTATAGTTAGCATTTCAGCACAGGGTTGTCTTTGGAAATCACTCGATTCACCATTGGTTCTTGCTAGTTGGCAAAGAGAAGCCAATGTTGAACCCTAATTAGAGGTGAGCCATTTAATTTTTCTCAACTCAATTGAATTAAGTTATTAAGTCATAATGAAAAATTTGGGTGTGAGTAAGGTCAATATCTCAACCAACACCTACACTCATCCACGCCCACACCCTTCCCTTAGGATAAAATCAAGTCCTCGAATTTTCTGTTAACGAGTAACTGGCAACGATGTCATCGGTTACAGGAACTTCTCTTTCTTAGTTCGATCAGATCAGCTCCTTTCGGAAGAACTCTTCGAACAGTTCCTCCGATAGGAACCAAATCTGAACTGTCACACCTCTAGTCCGCTCTCAATATATTTAAATGAAGAAGATTTACAAATCGAGCACTGTCTTCATCTTGAGACAACCGTATCTCCACCGTTTTGACACTTGCATTCAAGTAACCCCTCATTCAATACCTCGATGTCCCAAATGGAAATTTTCTCTATGGATAAATTGCTTTTGAGATCAGGTCTCCCTCCTTAAGTTGACTCCCATTGAGACTATGCAAAGCCTAACAGAATTGTTCCCTATAAGTTTTTCTTCTCGGATCATGACTAGGCTACTGAGCTTCTAACCTATTGCAGGGGAGTGTTAAGAACAATCGAATGACATGATTTGTGTCTGAAATTTTGACAGGAGGAGGTCTTAAGCTCCCACTAATGAATCAAAATTTTTAGACAAAACAGATGCTTTCTTTCTGAAATATCATTTTAGAAAACGGATTTCTGAGTTCTTTGTTGAAAATCTGGATTTAGTAGGAACATTTGATTTCGAGAAGAAAGCTCCCGTTTTGACCGATACTTTGGTGCGTTACAGGAACCAGAAGATCTCTTATGGGCACAATTTTATTCCAAATTTTCGTCATTCGATTCATTTCGACATACCCTGTAATCGATCATTAATTCAGTAAGTTACAATGGTTAGGACTCGAGAAAAAAGACGCATGAGTATGAATCCTTTTAGGCTTTTCCTAGTCTCAATAGGCCCCAACGAATAAGAGATGTTTCGTCCCAAAAGCGATTTACCAGCTGGAGTAGTTTCCTCGTCAGTTATTTCTGATAAAAAGTTAGTGAGAAACTACTCTGTAGTTGCTGGGATATGAGTCCCACATTGAATCATAGTTGGGACCAGTAAGAAAAAGTTATACTGGACCGGATCTGTCGGTATGGAAGATTTTTATACCGGTGAAATACAGATGAAAACCCGATGATACTAGTGACATAACGGCCGGCACCGGCGTGATACTGATGGCCATTGGCAGACGACCGCTTGCCTATTGACAAGATATGTTACCGTTTTGAGTCAAATTTGAGTGTGATTTCGTATACTGTTTCTTTTCAGTACACTCAAATGACTACTTCTGACGAACTTGATCATTCAACCGACTGGCGAAAGGGATGTTTATTGGAAAATATAACTGATATCAAGCAGAAAGTGGTACTCTAGTTTCAACTCTGTACGGGTGAAATACTGGTCTGTACCAATCAGGTACAACATTTGTACCTGCGAGACCAGTGCCAGTATGCGGGTCTGGTTCCGAAGCAGCTACATTCAATATCCTTCGTATCGGCCATTCAGATGTTTCCACTACGGTATTTTCTAACTCGAATCCTTGGACGAATTTACTTGAAATTTTATTCGGGTAATCCGCGAAACTCCAGGAATACTTTAAAAAACTTTAAGAATCTCAGTTTCTACTAAAGTAGACAGGTGTTCGCCGCAAGATCTGGTTGGTGGGCGGCCTACTGCAGCTTAGGACTTTAACAGACTAGGATACCCTTTGCACACAAAAAATTGAGAGATCGGAGGTATAATTTAGCGTTCACAAAACAAAACAACTCATCCAACATCGACGAACAAAAGAAATCTTTCTTTGGGATTCAACACGGGTTCGTCTCTTTCAATAGTCTCTAGAAATAGTTTTCGAGTAAAATATCTGTTCAAATTTAACTGATCGAGCTGAAACTTGCAGAAAATACCCATTCCTGCAGGACCAATGTGCTGCCGCCGTGAACTAATTATCGATTTGAATAGCAAGCTTATGTGTCTCTGGAGATCTTTTTCTTCCTATCATTCTTCACACTCAATAATAGGAATAGCAACATATAGAAAAGGCAAAAGGAAGTCGAGAGATCACATAACGAGCCAATTTAAATAGAAAATTTATTTGACGGCTTCCCGCATATTAGTCCTGCAGGAATGGATATTTTCTGCAAGTTTCAGCTCGATCAGTTAAATTTGAACCGATATTTTACTAGAAAATTATTTCTAGACACTATTGAAGGCGCCGAGCCGGTGTTGAATCTCAAAATGAGATTTAATTTATTCGTCGATGTCGAATGAGTTAATTTGTTTTGTGAGCGCTAAATTACACAGCTGATCACCGAGTGTCTTCCGCGTAATGGGTAATCCTAGCCTGTTAAAGTTCGAAGATTCGGCACGCCATCCACAAACGGGGCCCTGCTTCGGACATACAAGAGCTTCGCGAGATGCGGAACCAATCTTGTCCGATTTCGTCATGTTCCGAGACAGGATGACGTTTTCGCAAACTGATGGGATGCGAGGCGGGTCGGGATCCAATGGCTGTAGAACAGGGCCGGATGTGACGGGATAACTTTTTCAGCTGTTTCGGTTTTCCATTTCTATTCCGAATCAAGAGAAATGAGAAGGACAGCAACAGTGTGCACGCGATCCGTGCCTGCCAGCATTCTAGGCACATAAAAAATAGATCGGTATTCGAAAGAATTCAAATTTGGCAGGCATTTTGGAAAATGTGACCTTAAGAAATTCAAAAAAAATTCGTGCGAAGGGACATAGCAGAACGGGAAAAAAACGCTCAGAACACGGGACTGTACTTGCCGCTTGGAGAGGAGTAGAAGACGGAACGGGACGACTTGATAGCTGTTCCGCGAATCTCCGGGACATATGTGCCCTGCAATGAACATTGCAATTCTAAAGCTTTTCAAAAATACTTCCGAACCTTTGGGGATTGTTTGAATAAAATGTCAAGTACATTCATGCACGAGAAAATCGAATTTAAATAACTCGTTGTTTTCGTCGAAACTGAAGAATGTGGTCTTTCTTCAAACTTTATTATCTCACGAAGGTAGCAATGATGTGAGCAAAATTTTAGCTCTCAAGTCATCCGTTGAATTGTTACAAACTTTCGAATAATAACTGGAGAATGAAATCTCATAAACCTAAACGTAATTAGCCGTGTACTTGTCTCGCCTGAACCTAGCTTGAGTCAAAATGTTTGTTAACAGCTCTTAATCAGTTGGATCGATTTCTCATGAACTAACATGTGAATTAATCTATTTACCCTTGAGGACTTGGCGATCGAGAGGCACCGCGCTCATTGCTTTAGGCCATACGATCGCTGTTGGGATGCCATCGTTCACCGTGTAATTCACCCATTTAGCACTGGTTGAGTTGCAAAACCTGAGCACAGACACGTGGGAAACTTCTTTTTTTTCCCCACTCTGCTGTATTCGACTTTGAACATTGGACAGAACAAAACATGCCTCATGAACTCGATCGTTTGTGTCGTTTCGTGAAAAGTAGACTTCTCCAGAGACACCAAAAAATGTGTTTGTCTTCAATTGACGGAAGTAATCATCCGTCTGAGTAAGGCGTGCGTCGAAGCAATAAGAGGTGTCCCGAGGAAGTGAAGGAGTAGGCAAGGCGCTATGCAACGCCAAAATAATCGCCCAAGTAGCATCAAAGACGTGTAGAGCGTACTTACTGACACTGAGTGCTCCAGGAAACGTCTCTGGCTCACATTCTTGCCACAGAGCATAGCTATCAATGAGAAGCGTCTTATTGACCGTCGCTCCTTGATCATGCATAGGCTCGATGGTGAGCAGGCCTATCAGCTTTTCCGTCTCGTCGGGAGTGAACATCTCTTGAGCGACTCGGCTTGTAAGTAACCATACAAAATGTGAGTCAAACAGTCCAAGTTGCATAAGTTTGCGTACAATAGATGCCGTGGCATCCGCATCGGCCCAGACAAGTACTATCCGAGATGGGCTGCGCTTGAGTGTCTCTCGGGCATCGACTTGAAATTCGAGGTTCTGCGTGTCGAATACAAGTCGATCAGTAATGTTCACATCTTGATAGTAGGCCTCGGAGATGAGTTTGATTCCGTCATATCCATAATTGTCCGCCTGCACGATCATTGTACATGAGCGCCAAGCAAATAGCATGAATAACTTCATTACAGCCATAGCCAATAGCCTGTTCGATGGCACGACTCGATAAAATGTATTTGACGAGGTGTCAGGATTTGTGGCAGCGTATGAAACCATTGGAATGTTTAGTAGAGCGGTGAACGGACTCAAGTATCGGTCTTCGCTCAACATAGCGGGGCCGACGATGCCCATGATGCTTGAACTCATGATTTGCCGACAAACTTGATTAAGAGCAGCTAGACCGTCTCCGTCACCGCTTGTTTTTAGTGTCGTGTATCCAATGAATTGATTGTTCACCGTCATTCCGTATCGGTTCGCTAGTTCCACAGCCACCTTGAACATTGCCAAAGCTTCCGGAATCCATTGTAATGTCGTCAAGTTTTGGTGTTCGGGAAAGAGACCAAGTAGCTGAACCGTTTTTGAAGGCGATATTATGGACCCAATGCAAATGAGGAGCAGCATGCACGAAAGATCCATCATGATCTATGTTTGGAAAGAAACAGAATTATTTAAAGCTAGTTGTTTATCGCATGGATGGTGGATGCAGTTAGATATACGTAAACAGCATTATGCATTCACCGTATCAGGGAACGACCCCGGAATCCCGGCTGGGAATTCCCAGGATCGAGAATTCTCGGAGCCGGGTGTGGGTATGGATTTTGCTGAGGATAGCAAAGCATACCTACACGCACACTCACACACATGCGCACATCCGCCAGCTAACTTGTCTATTCTCGCTCGAGACAGGACATGCACATTCCAAGTACTTCGACTAAATAGTCTTTATCTTTTTAACAAATCGCTTTGAATAGACATCCGCCAGGCTCATTCGATGCAGTTTTCTTGACGCTGCAAGAGACCGAGTTTCATTTTTCTAACCACGGGATTCGTATAAAAGCGTGAAAAGGACACGGAAAGTACTTGTACTTTTTAAGTAAAAGTTCATTTCCTATTCTTTTGACCTAGTTTTTCTACGAATACTGCAGTTGTAGAAATGAAACTAGGAGTTTTACAACGTGTGAGAAACTCCATTGAATGATCCCGGCGAATACTTATCCAAAGTATTTTTTTTAAAGATAAGATCTGTTTAGTTCAAGTACTTGGGCAATATTTGTCCTGTGTCTGACTCTTGCGAACATTGAGTTGTTAGTGGGAAATAAGTTCTACGCATCATTTTGAGGACATAACCTAACAATACNTCACATGGTAGCAGCAATCCGGGAGAACAAGATTTGAAAGACAGAATTTTTTTCTAAGGCTTTATAAGAATAGGGGACGAGGTAAGAACTATCTTTTCGCTGGCATCAAAATAGCTGGAAAACCGGTTTTTGAAAATTTTATAACTGAGCCAAAGAATATTCAACCCGCGAAATATTTTAACCCTCGATCCGTGGAGTCTAACCCTACAAACTGGCAAAATTTGAGGGTATGTGAAGGGGATTCTCCCCCTTAGAACAACTGCTTTTATTCGTTATTATTTTCCTATAAAATTACTTGATTTTCATGAGAGTTTACTTGATTTAACAGCAAGTTTTATTTTGAGGATGTAGGTACTTATTCGGTAGCATCTTCAAAGATCCCTGCTTCGTAGCAGTTGAAACAACTGTTCAATTTTTACATGTATGTGTGTTTGCTTGTTTCTCTTTTTGTCAAGTTCTATACTTTTATACCAATACTCTTCACATTAAGCAACATGGAAAAAATTTGCTATTATATTCTCTGACTGAAATTATCAAATGACTTGACATTATTGAGCAATGACATGTTTGTGTCTCTGTATGACTCAGGTGTTACTATTCGTTCACCTATTGATAGATGAACTGCAAAGCAGATGTCGTTCAATTGAGTACGATTTACCAACAAACAATTTCATAAGAGACACATTTAAACCAATTTTTTTATCAAGATCTATGCACTTTGATTGAGATTCGACGCATGTAAAAGTCGTGCAGCTGATTGGCTGCGTAATGAACGAATAGAAATAGATCATCGTTCAAGAAAAACATTCTCTTGTATTGTACTGTTACGTTACGAACATAAAAACCACTGATGCAAAATCTGTAACTAAAGAGAGTTTGGATTTTCACCATTTAGCCACGAAACTCTTAGTATGTATTCTTATTTCATCGCTAAAAAGTTTTGAGGCAAGAAAAGAAAAAAATGAGTCAATTTTGACTCATGTAGCGAGAGAAAAAAACATTGTTCTGTTCCACAATTTTGATCGAATAAAAAGAATTTTTTTGAAACTATTTTGTAGCTTGGAGTTTTATCGTTCTGATCATAGAAATAGATCGCAATTTTTATTGCGATGTATCAATCTAACCTTGAAAAAACTATCTACACAAACGCTTTGAGCTTCTAAGTGTGTCCCGACAGTTTTAATCGAAGCTACTAAATTGCTACTCTACTACGAGGTGTTCTGGCCGATTTTCGATTTTACTTCTGGAATTTATTTGTAACTGTAGTCGATCAATCAATAACTTTTTTATTATTATTTTTTTTAAATAAGGTAAAACTGTGATGAAAATTATGTAGAGTAATCGAGTAACTATGATGTTTGTCTTTTCTCTTCATTATTGTTATGTAATAATAAATGATTCGATTGATTTTACGATACTCATGTAAAAAATATTCATTTATGAATTCTAATTTATCAAGAAGTCTCCCGAACACTCATTTACTTCAAAAGCAGCGATTTCTTTCCTAAATAAAAAAGAAACTGATAATTAGAAAATATTCCCATTTTATTTTATCATGTAATATTAATTAAATAACCTGTAAAATTGAAAGAAATTTATTGACTCTCTGTTTCGTCATCTATACATTCATGAAGAATGTAATACTTATGACGATCAAAAATTAAAGCTTCTTTCAGATATTTGATATATAAATAATCTCAGTGATTCATTTTGCTAATCGAAAATGAATATCGAATCATTGGCTAACGAATTACTACTTCGTCTATTCGAATATCTCCGTACGGATCATCTTATTCATGCATTTCATGATCTTAATTCTCGATTTAATTCTCTTCTGTTTCGTCATTTTGTTGTTTACGGTATCGATTTTCGATCGTTATCTTTCAATGATTTCCTTACAATCCGTCGAGAATATCTTTCAAGTTTGATCAATAAACTACCTTCATTATATTTATCAGAGTGGAATTCTCTTTGTCAACCACTGACTCCTTTATATTCTTATGGTTTTTCACTGGATCAATTTGTTCAATTAAAATTACTTTCATTGAGTGATCTTTCGCATCAACAGATAATGAACAAAATCAAATTAGCACTACCACATTTAATCAATCTCACCCATCTAACACTCAGAGTTTGTTCGTTGCCAGAAGATGAAGGTGAGGATATGTCAGCTGCCCTTGCTTTTATAAACTGTATATGGAGTCTACCGAAGCTCACTCATTGCTATTTTGACCAACTTTGTGTGGGTGAATCTCATGATCTCATCTTCATTGAGCCAACTATGACATCATCAAGTATTACACATCTGTCTATTTTGGGTCTTAATGATGATTCTTTTAATCTGGCTCGTGTGTGTGAAAGCACACCAAATCTTCAACACTTCTCTATATCTTTTTTAGGTGATGGCATTAGTATATTTCTCATATCACCTGTTTTATCAATAATTTCTTTCGAGCTGTCATTAGCTACTGGTGATTGTAATTTATGTAGCATGTTAAAATGGCTTCCCAATCTTTGTCGATTGAAAGTGAACGGCATAGAATGCATCAGTGGACATGAATGGGAAAACATTATTTCTAATCATTTGCCAAAACTGAAAATATTCCATTTTGGTATGCTAAGGCGCTGCGAAAGAAATGAAATAATCGAAGAACAAGTTGATAAATTACTCGATACATTTAGAACTCCATTTTGGCTTGATAAGCATGGATGGTTTGTGCGATGTGAATGGAGGCTGAACGCATCATTCCTCTATCTCTATACTTTACCATACGGTTTTAGCGATTTCGGAATAAAGTGTCCGTTATTTTTGAAATCGACTTGCCTTCAAGAGAAGGACCAACAGTCATATGATGCTGTACGTACCTTAATATACTCTCGTGAGCCTGAAACATGCTCCCAACCATCTAATATTCAGTTTAACAAACTAGAAACATTGGAAATATATGCTCCTATCTGTGATCATTTCTGGTCAATGGTTCCAACCTTCGATCATTTAACTTCATGCAAGATATTATTGTTACGAAATAGTGAAGAATGTAAGCATCAACTCCAACTTTTGTTTATTCGTGCATTTCGTCTATCGTTCTTAAGTCTATCGGAGATTCGTAAAGACAGTTCTATAGATAACCTAATATTGGAAATCACAAATAAGTCATTAAAACAACTCAATTTACAAGGATACTATTTCTCATACAATAAAGAGGCATGTGTAAGATTTAGCAATTCAGTTCTGGCTATGCAATGTGAAGAACTTCAAATTCGTGTGAAAAGTCGAGAATTAATATGCTATCTAGTTAGAACAATGCACAATTTACGATTATTAAATGTGAAATGTGATGATGACAAACGAGAAACCCAAAATCGAATAGAATATGATGATGAAGAGCAAAAATTCAAAGAAGATGAATTGGTTAGTTGGTTACAGGATCGATTAGCACATGTACGGTCATCGGTGGAAATATTTCGCTTACCTTCTACTATCGTTTTGAGATTATCCTAAAGCGAACTCTGCTTTATGAGAATATAAGTGTTAATTCATCAATATTTTTACTTCGTAGTTTTTTCATGAATAAACTGTCGAGAAATAGCGACACAAACAATGAGTGGATTACTATTTCAATGTTCATCAGAACCAGTGTTGGGCAACTCCGGGTATATACCGCTCCAACTCCAGGTAACTCCACTCCTATTTTCAAAAATTCCGCTCTAACTCCAACTCCAACTCTTGATTTATTTTTTAACTCCGCTCCAACTTCAACTCCGCCTTGTTAAAATACATCTCCAACTCCGATTTAACTCCAATTCAGCTCCGATCCTACTAAGTCAAACTCATTTGAATACAAGTTTAAAAAGACAAGTTTCTCAATATAAATCTATGAGTAATATCAATGAGTTGCAGGTTTATTATTGTTTTATAGAATTTTTATTATAAACTTGAAATATCAGTCCAACAAGTCAACAGGTTAATTGTTGTTACATCAGATGATGAGTCCATTTGCATTCAGGTTATTCACAAGTAATGAAAAATCAGAAAGATATGTGTGCGATGCATCGAACTGTTTAACAAATAATATTTAATCACGTCACCAATGACTTTCTAAATTTTCTCTATATCTCTCTATCTTTCTCTCTCTTGATATAATGATTCAAGGTCATTCATTCCTAGGTTTCTTAATTGCGTCATGAATACCATACGCATGCACGTGTTTTTACTGCCGACTTTTTTCCGTTCTCTTCTGGCGAGCCCTGAAATCAACAGGAGTTAAATCGGAGTTGGAAAAAGACATCAACTCCAAATCCACTCCAACTCTAATGAAAAAAACCGTCAACTCCGAGTTGGAGTTGCCCAACACTGATCAGAATTCATAGAATATTAAGATTTTAAATTAAATTTAACAGATCAGATAGATAATCTTCAGAGTGAATGTGGTTATTCGTTTTCTCTTCAGAAACACCCACATCCAATCCGATACCCACATTCCAAGATAGGCAACTTCGTGTCTCTAATAAAGTTCATATTGATTGGGATCAATATAATATAAAACATTATGATACATATAATCCACCACCAAAAATTGTTCAAAGATATAGATTCAGTATTTTCTATCCTGATTTGGCCGATGACACTAGAACATCATCCTATAGTCTTACTATCTCTGAAAATGCAAGAGATGTTTCAATTTTTAAATTGAATATTGGACCACTATATGAAGATATTGCATATAAGACTGTTAGGAAAAAAGCGGGATTATTCTTGTAATTATGGATTGCAATTTCATTCACAAAATGGCACAATTCCATCATGGTTTTCTTTTCATAAATGGAAATATCGTCGATCAATTTTTTTTCTTATATATATGCGATTCATGGTTTAGTTGTTAGATTTTTTTTCTTTTATTTTTGTGTACTCAAAAAGTGAGTACACTCTAGAATCGGTCAGTGTGTCCGTCCGTCCGTCCGTTTACACGATAACTTTTGAAAGGAGAGTTCAATCGCGATGAAATTTTCTACACAGTTCAGTCTTAACAATATCTCGGTCGAGTTCGAAGATGAGCTTGATTGACCTAGCCGTTCCTGAGTTATTGCAAAAATACTCATTTTTTCCTATGGCTTCCTATGCAAAAATCGATCCATCCCCGCTTTCGTAAAAACTTTTCCTATCATACGCAAACAAAACTCCAACTATTATATACCATTCGATAGAGAATTTTACGAGCTAGAAAATGGTATATAAAACATAAAGAAACACGAAGACTAACTCACCTATTGCCAAGATAATCAGACAGAAATAGGTTCTGTTTTCGTCCACGCTCTAGTGGATCCGACAATGGAGCTCTACCTTCCGATCACGGACATGATACTTCGAGGTTTTTTGGGGCAGAGAACTCGAATCTGTCATCCATTCGCCTTGAAATACCATTGGTTGAGCAGAGACCAATAGAAATCAAGTTATAGGAAAAACGACTTTCTTAGAATAAATCAAGGCGAAGAGTTCA
The DNA here is from genome assembly GCA_905329745.1 of Rotaria sp. Silwood2. NCBI lineage: Eukaryota > Metazoa > Rotifera > Eurotatoria > Philodinida > Philodinidae > Rotaria > Rotaria sp. Silwood2. Next base: position 18,764 of record CAJNSZ010000426.1, read on the forward strand.
AATCTGAGCTATATTCATCCCTAAATCTTATTGGTTGAGAGTAGCCAATAGAAATCAAGTATTTTATAGAAAAGGTTTGCCCGGATAATTTTGATGTCCACACATTCTAGGATGACTCATCTGTCTCATTCACTTTTTGAAGTACACATAACTCTCGGATTTAAATCCGACGTTTTCACATTTATTTAAAACTAATTAAGAGTGAAATTCACCTAATAACTGTATCAAAGAAACATCGGAAATTATGGTGAAATGTGTTTAAGTTTAGTACAAATGTTGACGGACAAGAACGGCAAAAATGATATTTCTTTTACAACCATATGACTTTCAATTTAATTTAATAGTAGACAAATTAAACATTAAAACACTGTTGATAAGATATTTATTAAAAGTTATATTGAAATAAACAATGAAAGATTGACTTTTACATCCGTATATTCAATCGAATTACAGATGACAACCGATATTAACTAAATTTTTTGTTAATTAGATTTATTAAAGTTGATACAATATGATTTTCACTTGAAACTACAATGTAAACATAAGGNCCCACCCTCATCTATACATTGATGAAGAATATAATACTTATGATGATCGAAAATTTAATTCTCTTTCAGATACTTAAATTTATAAATAATCGCATTGATACGTTTTACTCTGATTATTACTGAAGAAATACATGAAAAATGAATTTCGAATCATTGGCCAACGAATTATTACTTCATGTATTCGAATTTCTCCGTACCGATCATCTTATTCATGCATTTCATGGTCTTAACTCTCGATTTACTTCTCTAATGTTTCGTCATTTTGTCGTTTACGGTATCGATTTTCGATCATTGTACTTCAATGATTTTATTATAATTTGTCGAGAATATCTTCCAACTTTGATCAACAAATTACCTTCATTATATTTATCAGAGTGGAACTCTCTTTGTCAACCACTTACTCCTTTACACTCTTATGGTTTTTCACTTGATCGATTTGTTCAATTAAAATCACTTTCATTGAGTGGTCTTTCGTATAAACAGATAATGGCCAAAATCATATTAGCATTATCTCATTTAATCAATCTCACCCATTTGACCCTCACACATTGTTCTTTGCCAGAAGGTGACGATGGGGATATGTCAACTGGCCTTCTTTTTATAAACTGTATATGGAGTCTATCGAAGCTCACTCATTGCTATTTTGACAATCTTGGTGTGGGTGAATCCCATGATCCCGTCTTCATAATGCCAACCGTGACATCATCAAGTATTACACATCTGTCTATTTTAGGTCTTGATGATGACTCTTTTGAACTGGCTCGTGTGTGTGAAAGCACACCAAATCTTCAACACGTCTCGATATCCTTTTTGGGCGATGGCGTTAGCATATTTCTAACATCACCTGTTCTATCCATAACTTCTTTCGAACTGTCGCTAGCTACTGGTGATTATAATTTACGTAACATATTAGAATCGGTGCCCAATCTATGCCGATTGAAAGTGGAGGGTATAGAATACATCAGTGGACATGAATGGGAAAACATCATTTCTAATCATTTACTCAAACTAAAAATATTCCATTTTGATATGATACGGCGCTTTGAAAAAAATGAAACGACGGAAGAACAAGTTGATAAATTACTTGATATATTTCGAACTCCATTTTGGCTTCATCAATATGGTTGGTTTGTGCGATGTGAATGGAGACTGAGCTCATCATTGTTTTATATCTACACTTTACCATATGCTTTTAGCAGTCATGGAATAAAGTGTCCGTTATTCTTGAAATCGACTTGCCCTCAAGAAAATAAACAACAGTCATATGATGCTGTACGTACTTTAATATACTCTCGTGAGTGTGACACATGTTCCCAACAATCCAATCTTCAGTTTTACAAACTAGAAACATTGGAAATATATGCTTCTATCTGTGATCATTTCTGGTCAATGGTTCCGACGTTCGATTATTTAACTTCATGCAAGATATTATTGTTAAGTACTAGTGAAGAATGTAAAAATCAACTTCAACTTTTATTTTTTCATGCATCCTGTCTGTCGTTTTTAAGCCTATCGGCGATTCGTAAAGACATTTCTATAGACAATCTACTAATGAAAGTCACACATAAGTCATTAAAACGGCTCAATCTGAAAGGATACTATGTATCATACGATGAAGAGGAATGTGTGAGATTTAGCAAATCTTTTCTGGCTATTCAATGTGAAGAACTTCAAATTAGTGTGAAAAACCGAGTATCAATATGTTATCTAGTTAAAAATATGCACAATTTGCGATTATTAAATGTGAAATGTGATGATGACAAACGAGAAACCCAATATCCAATAGAATATGATGATGAAGAGCCGAACACTGCAGAAGATGAACTGGTCAGTTGGTTACAGGAGCAATTGGCAAGTGTACGGTCATTGGTGGAGATATCTCGTTTGCCGTTTACTACAGTATTGAGATTATCCTAAAGTGAGATCTATTTCACGATATTAACGAACAAATGTAGTGGGAATGAAGAAAAAAGAATGCACAAAAGACAAGAAGTACAGGACAACAATAAGCGGACAAGAAACAACAACAAGGACATGAAATAAGGATGTAATAAACGATATAATTGGTGTGAACAATAGGTGAATAAACGATGAGACATATTTAATAAAATACATTTATGAACACAAGTAATGTAACAAAATGAGTAGTTGTGTCCTGTGCATAGCATCATTGCGAAAAGAGAGAGAGAGAGAAGTGTATGCATGGTTATATTTCCTTTTTTGTTAGCTTACGTAACTACATGCTTTCTCTGTGTACGGCAGAGTACAGACAATAGAAGTGAAAGTAATAGAAAAGACTAATTTAATAATTTCTTTTATTATTTTTCAGCCGATGATTTAATTAAAATGTTTCAGGAAAACTTGCCAGTACTAATTAAGATGTCCTCGGTGTGAAAGTTAGGGATGGATTCGATTACTGCCGAATTGGCACACCAATACAGAGCTTCTTCCAGGATAGATTGATGATCTACAAATCTTTTATAGCGGTGGACATCTTATATAGATATTAGTTGATTCAGCGATGTGATTCTATATACATTTAGGTTTGTTTGTTTCAATATCTATCCCAATATTGAAAGCACCTATCTTCCAGGGATATTTCGTTCATAGAAAAAGAGAAGAATGCATCAGTCCATTGAAGATGTCGACAGATACGTTTCAAGGAGATGTGGGTGTGGATAAATAGACCAAATGATAGGTGTACTCATTCTGTATTCAAATGGACAATGTTGACTACTGTAATATGTTGTAAGGTATTTGGTATGGATGTAAATAACAAGAACCCACACCACACACCCGTACCTTTGCGCAGAGAAAGTCCGATAAGCAACTACAGAATGGTGCACCCTGTTGATTGTTGTTAGTTGGTTTTTTCCAACTTCCAACACACCGCGCTGAGTCAATAGTCAGGTGAGAGAGAACTGATTAGTAATGATTGATAATGGTTTTGTAAAGAACAACAATTTCATGCGCGCTGTGCAGAGTAACTAACAATATTATTAATGTGTACTTTAGCACGTTCATATTTAGTTGGAATTTGTTGTCGTTCTATCGAAATTTGAGTAAGTATCTGCTTTGACAAAATGATCTATATAGGACGCCTGTCTTTATGGCATATTACTGTTAAAGCGAGATTTTTATTGTCAGTTCGCAGAGGACTATTGTACTTCTCGATGGAGAAATAAGCAAGATGAAAAGAGAATCTGTTCGAAAGTTGTGCATGTAACGAAAGCTTGTGCAATATCTTGCGCAAAAATGTGACAATGAAGGAAGTTTTTATTGTTATGCAAAGAACAGAAAGAATATAGTCCAGTAGAAGCCATGACATTCTATTGTGATGTGTANTCGAATCATTGGCTAACGAATTACTACTTCGTCTATTCGAATATCTCCGTACGGATCATCTTATTCATGCATTTCATGATCTTAATTCTCGATTTAATTCTCTTCTGTTTCGTCATTTTGTTGTTTACGGTATCGATTTTCGATCGTTATCCTTCAATGATTTCCTTACAATCCGTCGAGAATATCTTTCAAGTTTGATCAACAAACTACCTTCATTATATTTATCAGAGTGGAATTCTCTTTGTCAACCACTGACTCCATTATATTCTTATGGTTTTTCGCTGGATCAATTTGTTCAATTAAAATTACTTTCATTGAGTGATCTTTCACATCAACAGATAATGAACAAAATCAAGTTAGCACTACCACATTTAATCAATCTCACCCATCTAACACTCAGAGTTTGTTGTTTGCCAGAAGATGAAGGTGAGGATATATCAGCTGCCCTTGCTTTCATAAACTGTATATGGAGTCTACCGAAGCTCACTCATTGCTATTTTGATCAACTTTGTGTGGGTGAATCTCATGATCTCGTCTTCATAGAACCAACTATGACATCATCAAGTATTACACATCTGTCAATTTTGGGTCTTAATGATGATTCTTTTAAACTAGCTCGCGTGTGTAAAAGCACACCAAATCTTCAACACTTCTCGATATCCTTTTTGGGTGAGGGTGTTAGTATATTTCTCACATCACCCGTTCTATCAATAACTTCTTTCGAGCTGTCGTTAGCTACTGGTGATTGTAATTTATGTAACATGTTAAAATGGCTTCCCAATATTTGTCGATTGAAAGTGAATGGCATAGAATACATCAGTGGGCATGAATGGGAAAACATTATTTCTAATCATTTACCAAAACTGAAAGTATTCCATTTTGGTATGCTACGGCGCTGCGAAAGAAATGAAATAATCGAAGAACAAGTTGATAAATTACTCGATACATTTAGAACTCCATTTTGGCTTGATAAGCATGGTTGGTTTGTGCGATGTGAATGGAGGCTGAACGCATCATTCTTCTATCTATATACTTTACCATACGGTTTTAGCGATTTTGGAATAAAGTGTCCGTTATTTTTTAAATCGACTTGCCTTCAAGAGAAGGACCAACAGTCATATGATGCTGTACGTACCTTAATATACTCTCGTGAGCCTGAAACATGCTCCCAACCATCTAATATTCAGTTTAACAAACTAGAAACATTGGAAATATATGCTCCTATCTGTGATCATTTCTGGTCAATGGTTCCAACCTTCGATCATTTAACTTCATGCAAGATATTATNTCCTTATCTCATATATTTTAGACCAAAGATAAGTGACTGAATTTACATTTTTGAAAATATAGTGTTTTTTTTATATAAATGTTTTCTTTATTAAATATAAACTAATGAAGATTTTTCATTTAAAAAGAAATAACGTTGTCGAGTACATTTACTCTACATCATATTGAATATGTTTATTTTAAAAGATCTTACCACACACAATCCTTTATTCATTATTTTCATTTTTTTTTGCTATAATAAATAAATTCTACTTAGTATATTTGAAAATAAAAATAATATATTAGGCAGAAATTCGAACATAGACAAACTAATGTGCCAATTAACAATATTGTATTTATGTTCTATAGACACGTTCGCACTGTAGAATCGTTCTATTTAGTTTTTTTTTCAATTGACTATGGGAAGAATCAAATTAAGCAACGATAAACCAATGGTCATTGATGATAATGAAATAATTTGACGCGTGATTTTTTTTATTCAAGAATTGAATAGAAAAAAGGAACCATGCAAGAAGAGATGAGAAAGAGACAAATACATAGAATATCTGAAGATCAATGATCAACCACACATAATGAAGCAACTATCAATGCATTAAACTAGAAGATTTTTCGTTCAAGTTGCAGACAAAGTGATTGTTGTATCTGGAGCCGTAGTATCAACCATTTTTATAGTCGTCATTGAAGTTGTAGGGGTATCCGTAGTATCAGCCACTGTTGTAGTCGTCGTTGAAGTTATAGGAGCATCCGTAGTCATTGTTGTAGTCGAAAGCAAAGTTCTTGTTATTGTGGGTGCCGTGGGTAGCCGGTTCTCAATATTAGACACTACCTCTTGCAGTCCATCTACCTGTTGGTTTAGATAATTGAATCTTTTGTTAAGAGTGCCAAGAGTCGCAGCTGCAAGAGCAAAAGTAATTATTACAAACAGACCCATTATAATCAATCCGATTTGAATACGCCTGTTGCTATGTTCTCCGAAAGCCATTACTAGTTTTCTTTTTTGCTATAGAAAAAATTTGTGGATTTATCGGATAAATATTGTGACTTTTAACAATTTTTTTTTTATTTCGAATACTAACAAAGCAGATGCTTCTATTTATATAGGTAAATGAATCCAAAACAAATGCCAACATTGAATAGGTGTAGCTGTTAAGATAAGAACACTTTTATTAAGGTTAGTTTTCATTAGTCAAGTAAAAATTGTTGCAAGGATACAAACACAATTTTTCTGTTATCTCGATTATTCACTAATGGACTGCAGTTTTATTTTTTCTTGAAGATATTGGTAAACCCTTTTTTGTTTTTCTGCTTTATATGTATCGATACATAAGCTTTCCGGGAGATATATAGCGAAGCCTGTGAGAATGGAAGAATATTACATTATTGTTGAAGTCTACAAATTTTGTATCAAACTCCAAGTATTCCAATTTATTTTTATCGACTGGCTGCTATAGTAAANTTAGTTTTCGATTTGTGGATCTTTGTGGGTCTTCGCATCTTTTACAAATACCCGATTATTCTTTACCTGATAAATTACATAAATGAGTGTACGAAAGAGAATTGTCAAAGGCGAGGGTGTGAATGTCGGTGTGGGTGTAGGTATAGGTTGGATCTGAGTCTGGGTGTGTGCGAATGGATATTGATGTGAATATGTGTATAGATTAGGAGGAGACCCAAAACGTGTCCTGCATACGTTCCACATTCACACCCTCCATTGCTTCCAAGAATCGATCTATCTTTCTCTTTAGTTTCCGGCAACGGTGCCGGCAAGTTCTGTTCACTTTCACTCGGTTGCGCTCGATTTCGACTGGACAAGAATTAGATGGAAAATAGCATTGAAGTGATGCTTCTTTGATATTATGGCTGATTGTAATCAATATTAACAAAGCTTTCATATTTAATTAGAGAGGCTTCATCGTGCTTCATGCCTTAATTTCGCGAATATTAGTCTGAAGCTTTTTCACAAGTTAAGAAAATGATAAACATGTCATGCGTTATAAAAGACGAAATCGAAAATCAAAGTCTTTATGATGTTCTATAGTTATGTCTGTTTAGAAGGGCATTTTGTGGACATCATTGAGATGTTTAACATTGTCCGATACTGTTTCTTAACATCGTTGTTCGGAAGATTCTGTGATTCCATCCGAACATACAGAATAAAATAGATCATTTGAAATCAAACCAAGGGTTTGTATCGAAAAATCAATTGCAAGATTTGTATCTTTAGCAAAAAATACTTCATCATCATCCGTCCATGAAAAGGCTACAGTCGAACGATTGAAAAGAACTTCAGCTTCTTTATCAAAAGTTTGGAGTTGGATCGCATCATAGGTACTATTTTGACCATTCGACAAATACATAACATTGCCAGAGAGAATAAATAGTTGTTGATTCTCTTGAAAGTAAATCGATTCCTCTGGTTGATTCCAATAGAATTTTGCTCGCTTGTGCAAAAGTAATTTTAGCTGTAGACGATTCAATTTCAAACGTGGCTGATAGTGATTACTCAAGACATGTAAGGCAATTTCGCGATAGATCGAAGGAGCTAAATTTTCATCGTTTAAAAGCTGATTCAATAATGTTGCATCTATACGGTATGCTTCTACAAGTCCACCACAAACAGAATAAGTAGCATGTGCTACACAATTTTGTGAGAATAAGGCATCGATACCCACAATATTGCCCGATCGGTAATGGATGGGCATCGTATCAACTTTACATTGAACAATACCTCGAGCAATAAGATAGGCATTGAATACTCTTTGACCTTTTCGAAGAAGAATTGTGCCCGGTTGAAACCATTTATGCTTTGCTTTCATAATCATTTGCCAACGTGCTTTTTCATTATTTGGTAGTGATTTAAAGAGTAGCAATAAGTCAAACGCATTTTCAATCGCTTTCACATGACCTTTTGGCATTCGAACACGATAAAATTCGAGATCAAACAATTTATTTTCGATTAATCCCAATATATAAGAATATTCCTTTTCGCCAAGCATTCCTGTTTCGTAAATTTCAGTAATCGTCTTCGATTCATATTTGAGTAACATTTGAGCAGATCGTTTTGTCATGTGAATTCGCCAACAAATTTCATATGATTGTTTCAGATCAAGAAGCATGCTGATGGCAGTGACATGATATAAATGAGTTTCTTGGAAAACTTCATGCCATATTCGTTCATCAATACTAGCCAATTCAGGAAATTGCATTCGAAGATTATCCATACGAGTTCGAGCCGAATAAAAAGCTACACAATAATCAAATTGTTTTTCAATAGAACAAAGCAAATGCTGTTGTTCGATAACTTACCGAGAATCAATTCAATGGTGAGAAAGATATGATCAAACAATAATTTATTAAATTGTTTGGTAATCCAATCGATATAGTCGAATCGCATGAGATTTAACAGCCATTTTGACAAGCGAAAACTTTTGACAATCAATCTCCAATGAAGTTTTAATGAATGTTGATGTTTGGCTTTTTCGACTGATTTAATTAGTATGTAGAGTGTTCGTCGACGAATCATTCCAATATACCATTGTTTCTCGTAATCAACTGACAATGCTGTGAGAAAACGAATAGTTAACTCGTTTCGAAAATTATCATTTTTTTCCTTATCATCTGGTCGAAAATCGATCATGGACAATACAACATCTTGGTGAGATATATCCTGTTGATTCAGCATGACATTGATGGGAACATAATCCATTTCATGTATGTTCGGAATTTCTTTTGGTTCAATATCTGTTATCGTAGTTGTTGGACATGAAGTTGACGATGGACTGCAAAATGAATCCGATGTAATGGAAAATCGTCGATAAACATTAGTTTTTCGTTCTGAATCCATTTTTTGAACCAATTTTTCCGGTAAATATTCGTTGAGCAGATTCCAATCAACATCAGAAAATTGTTTCTCTTTTTTCATCTTGTGAAGTTGATTCAGTGTTAGTTTTCGCATGTGTATAAGAGCTTGTAATAAAACGGTTTCACTTTCTGGTGTACCTAGAAAAGGAACATGTTTTTCAAAGTACAAAAGTCTTCCTAATTAGTGAAACACAACTAAATAATTTCAGTTAATCATTCGAATATCTTTCATTTTTATGGAAACCAAACAGTTCATTGCAAGAAACTATAGATTTCAGGAATTTTTGTGATTCATATATGCTATTCCAGAAAATTTTAAAGTGCTATGAAAGAGATGTTGAACAAAGGTATCAAGTTATGTCGTTACTAATTAGTAGACTTTATTGTCATTTTATCAAGATGAATCGGTTAGAAAACATGAACTGATTATAACAATTATTTTAAATTGATTTAGAGTTTCTATTGAGTTTAAATGAATTGAAACGATGAAAATGAAAGAAATCTATCGTTTTAGAACGAAATATTTCATTAGGGTTAAGTCGTTTCAATCTGATTTTCTTTATTGTTTTTTTTTAAAGCTTATTTCCTTTCATAATTGTTTTTCTATCAGAAATAAAGCCTCAAATAGTAAAATGACGTATATGTTACACAATATTCAAATTACGTAGAGATATTTCATCTGGAGCTGAATAATAAGTTGAGTATATTCCGGTATGAAATTGCACTATGCGTAGATTTTATACTACTCAAATGAAGATCAAGTTGAATCGAGATACTGAAGATAAATTTTGATAGTACTCCAGTGATGAAACTTGAATGGTCAAACAATGATTTCTTTTTTTTTTATTCTGATTTCCATCATCTCATCAACAGTAATCACTCTGTATCAACGAGCCACTTGCTACGTGCTAGATAGTAATGATTAGTAAAAAAAAACTGAACTGAACAAGTCAATAACGAATGAAATTAGTTAAATTCATAGGACTGTATCTTTATGTAAACAAATGCGTATACATACCATGATCCAAACCGAGAAGTCTAACTAAAAACTTGCTACTTGTCCCGTTGATAATCAGTGTGAGAAGGGCAATCATACATATGTGGAAAAGAAGACGATGTCTCGTTGTGATATCAATATGATTGTCGGAATTAACAATCAAAGCTAAAATAACGGACATACTTCCTCTTAAACCACTCCAAGTCAAAATTGTATACTCTTTCCAAGATAGATGCACACCACTCCAATGTATTAATGGACTGACAATAAGAACGGACAATAGACGTCCGACATGTAGTGCAATGTACAATACAATAGAAAATCCGAAATCAAGTGCAACAATAGTTGCTTTCGTACCAACTAGTGATTGGGCTAGAATGATTCCAGTAATCATAAAAATAAGAATATTGGCAAAATCGATAATGATACGCCAGGTATTGACCATCGGAATTTGCACACGACTACTGATACAATATTTATGTTTAGCCATAAAAAGTCCCATTACCACCAGTGCGAGTACAGCTGAAACACCAAGTTCAACATCAGCAACGTAAAAAATCAAATATGCTAGACCAAAAGTCGATATAATTTCGACTTCGAGTTCATTATTGATGCGATTCAAAACGATCACAGCAAGTATGCCGCAGGCAAAGCCAAAAGCCGAGCCTCCTAGAATAGACGAATTCCAAATGCTATCATCACAAAGAACAATTATAATCAAGTTTTCGTTTACCGATAGTGAATTTAACAGTATCAATAACAACTTTCTGGGCACTATCACATCGCCCTATGATAATATCGCGAAGGATCATGAAGATGACAAAGGCGGAACCATCATTTAATAACGATTCGAGATCGATTAGTGATGCTAATGATATACTCGCCCCCGAAACGTGTAATAATGCCACAACAGCAACAGGATCTGTTGCACTTAGAATACTTCCAAACATAAGAGCAACTAGCCAAGACCAATTGTAAGGAAATATATAAACGGCAACCACGGCAACAATACTAATAGAGATCAACACGCCAGGACCAGCTAGAAGTATAGCCGATAGGATTTGTGGTTGAATAACATAATACTGACTGTTAAAAGACGAATCGAATATAAGCAACGGTAAAAAAATGTAATAAATCATATGAGGATTGATTTCTCTCAATTCTTTTTCACCAAGTAAAAAATCATTGTCCATTACATCAATATGGGCAATAATAAAACCGATTATGAAGCCAAAAATGAGTACGATCACTGTAAATGGGACAGGAAATTTATTTTTCAATATTTGCGACAGTATCGATTTGCAGATACATGCGATCAAGACAGCAAATGATAAAAATAAAATCACTGTACCAACTGCATGTACTTTCCCATCATGAGAACTAATCGTGCGATTATTGATTTCAGTCATCTAGAAATGAAATAATAGTTCGATTTCTCAAAACGATTCATTTTTGAACTCAGCCAGCAGAATCTCATTGCCAAATACCGATATTCGATAGGAAAAAAAACACAAACTTCATGTGCCCGACACATTTCACATGGTCGTTCTTTGACATCGGTATCAGTTTTCTGCAAAAGAGATAATACATCAACATTACCGACAGGGTAAAAAGTAATGGAAAGAGAAAGATTAATTGTCGAGAGAACTATCTATAAAATCGAATGCAAAATATTGACTTTGAGAGAACAGACATAAATATAAATATGTTTTATCGATTACTATCAACTAACACTACGAAATAATGATAATACATACATCAAAGCAAAATATGATTCAAGATCTATCAAGCATGACGCGATTAGTAGCAATATATATTATTTCAGCGTGTGTTTGAGATAGAGAAAGAACAACATTCACGTACACGAAAGACACGTGGAATAAAAGCAAGAAGGAAAAATCTGTTGTTTTTTTAATAACAAATATTGTAGTTGATTGTTGATCATTTCCATTGGTTGTCGATTGTAACGATTTTTGCCGTTGACTTTCTATACATAGAAATCATTTTCTCCTTATAAACGAAGAATTTATGTAGTCATAACAAATGGTCGAAAATATGGGCTAAAAGTCTAATTCACAAGAGTGGCATTGTTGAAATGTGCGCAAAAAACTGAGTATTATCCTAAAATATCAGCGTGAGGTATGGTGTAGTTCCAAGCAAACATTTTTGAAATACTATTCCCTGCAAGAACGATTTTTTTTCGCTGTTTTTTCTTTCGTTCTATCAGCTACGATATAATATATGTTTACCACATTCATCATCTTATACACGTAGCGATAAGACGTATTCTCTTTCGTTTCGTAACTATACTTTCTTCTACTTTTCTATTACTTGTACGGGCCGATGGCCGCAGAACAAGTTCCGCTTGATGGTTTACAAATAATTAGGAAACAGGCCGATTTTGATTATTGGTTGAAGCAAATGAATGATGATGTTCATTTTATGCCGTTTATGATAGAAACGTACAAGAATCAACAATTAAACGTACAATTAAATGAACAAAAAAAATGATAAGATGACTCATCGTTCACGTTCTTCATCTATTCCATCTTCATCTCCTGGTCCACTTCAACAACAATCACGACATCTGTCGCGATTGACTGACAAGCCAATCGTATCATCGTCCATTCAACATCAATATCAGCTGATCAATAATCAAATAACAAAAACACATACTGATATTACAATTGTTCCACCACCATTATCAGCATGTAATCAAACATCGTCAACACCACGACGACCATTAGATGAAAGTAACTCTTCTGAATTTCAAGTACAAAGTCGAACAAAAAAATCTCGTCCACATGAACCAACACCAACAAATGTTAATTCTAATAATAAAACAACAACAACAACATCATCATCATTAACAACTGATCGTCAATTTTGTTTCTCTTCAGCTCAATTAAAATATGCAATATCTAATAATTTACGATGTTTTTATTTGAAATTTAGTCTTGATGATGATCCTGTTCAACAACATAAATTACCATCTGCTATGAAAGTGGCTTCATGGATTCGTCAATTGATACAACAACAATCAGCTCAATCACTTGGTGATTTTTCTCTTTTGGTCCCCGCAGGTAAAAATCGTTATAAAGTTGGTGTTACAACAAAAAATGACTTTTTGTTGCTTTGGAATTGTAAGTGGCCAAAAGACATGGACAAAATTGATATTGAAATAGAAAGACCTCGAGCTTTGCCTGATTCCTGTGCAGTAGTTATACGTTATGTACCAGCTGATTTACCAAGAGAATTCGTTATTCAGGAAATATCAAGATCAATTAAATCAGCTATACAATTTTCAAAAATTAATTATCACTGTCCTAGATCCACAGATGATTTAAGATTTTGTATTACAGATGAAAATGAATATGAAGAGGTATTAAGTATTGGTCGTTGAGCTATTGGTCATGTACTTTTACCCATAACTGCATTTATACCTGGTCTTAAAATGACCTATTGTAATAATTGTTGGGCGTTAGGTCATACTCGATATCAATGTAAAGTAGGTCCACGCTGTCGAAAATGTTTAGATTTATGGAATCTTAATCATACATGTCAAAAGTCAGTATTATGTGCTCAATGTCAAGGTCCTCATGCTTCTCTTAGTATGGAGTGCCCAGTAGTTTTAAATTATTGTCGTACTTTAAAAGAAGAAGTAAATAATGCAGTTAAGGATGGGCGGTTAAATCAGGTCAAGGTGGATAATAAAGGTGGTGCATGTAATAGTGGTGAATTAGATTATCCAGCACTTAAACCTAAAACAAACAAATAAACCACGTTTAGCGTGGGTAGGTGTAGAAGCAGCATCAAGTAATTTACAAAATTTTCAAGGAACAGATCATTTGGGTGAACTTGTTACACAAATGAAAATGGTCCTAGAAAGTACACGTAGAATAGAATTAAAACTTGATAACCAGGTTATGCAAATGGATTTATTAGAAAAAAAATCCTTTATAAATAAACAAGCTATTTTTGGTTTAGCAAATATTATGCAACAAATGATCAATGCATCTTTAGAAAAGAAAAACAAACAACTCCTACTACAAAAGATTGTTCAACAAATTGAAGAATTTAAAGATGACCTTATAGTAAAATTTAATTCACTTTCCGTTGATATTGATCATCAACAACAACAAGTTGAATTAACATCAGAATTACCACCTTCAATTCCTCTGAATAGAACGACAAATCAAACAGCAATAACATCGATTAACAAAGGTACAAACGTTTTGGTGGATGATGAACAGTTGATGGAAATAACTGATGCTTAGTAACAGTAACTTTTCCTTGTTAAATGTGCATGTTTCGTCGTTTTTTCCACTTCAACCTTCTCCACATTGTTCATCTTCATCTGATGTAATAGGCACCGTGATTCAAAAGGTCAATGGTTGGGGTTTCTCTTCTAGTATAGTTCAACTCATCATTGAGACTATGAGTGAATGGTATTCAGGAAATACACTAAATGGTATTTTTAATCTCTGGGAAAAGAAAAAAACCCCGAAGTCATGTCAACAATCTTCTCTAAATGTTCTTGTATATAATGTTCAAGGGTGGGGAACAAGAGCTTTAGAATCAATTGAATTAATATTTAAATCGGACAGTTCTATCTGTATTTTTACAGAAGTTGGAGAACTGTGGAACAGTTTTACTATCCCCCATTTCAATATCCTTTATCAAAGAGGTACAAATGGTAAAGGTGGTGTGGTGGTAGCGGTAGGAAAACACCTTAAAGCAACACGAATTGATATAAAAACAGAGAACACTGTGATAGTGGATATTGATGGTCTAACTGAACCAGTTAGGGTGATCGGAGTCTATTGGCCTCATTGCCAAAATCGAAATTTAGATGAATTATCACCCTTCATAACAGGGAGAACGGTTTTAGCTGGAGATTTTAATGATTCAGTTTATGAATGGAATAGTCCTTCCACTGATGCAAGAGGTCTTCTCTTGAAAAGATGGATAGAGAAAATGAACTTGATTTTTATACCTGGAACAAAAAAAAATTCATCCAAACGCTCTGCACGACATATTGACTTTATCTTTACGAATGTTGCTGATGCTAAGGCAGAAACCTTGTAATTAGGATCAAGTGACCATTGGCCTATGGTCATGAAAAGTGACCAAATAGGTATTCTAACAAATGGCCATTTCCCAGTAGTGAATTGGAAAGTGTTCGAGGTGGTGTTGAGTCTGTTGCAAGAGCTTTGGATAAATGAATCAAAAAGGCAAGATGCCGATAGTTTGTATCAGAATTATGTTCTTTTTTTCGCTGTATTGAAGAACAGAGTGACTAAGTGGAGATACAAGGATAAATATCGCCCCTCCCTCTCACCGTATATAATTGTTATGCTGAAAGAAGTTCGACAAGTGCGGAATAAATACTATAGAGTGTGGGAAAAGAGTGGTGGTTTGGTTGATGATGATTACAGGAAGTTGTTAAGGATGATGACTATATTTGTTAAAAACGAAATAAATAAATATAAATCAGACCGTTGGAAAAGCTTTCTCTCGATCATACAAGACTCCTATGATGTACGAGGGAATGCCTTCTGGTCTCATCTATCAAAGATTTATAAGCCGAAAACTCTCCCTCTATCAAAATTAGCTGTTGGATTAGGTACTATAGCTGATCATCAAGAGGTAACGAGGGCGCTTTGTGATTATTATACAGAACACGCTAAAACTCCCCTCATAAACAACGATGATAAACACGATCGTGAAGTGGAAGATGAATATAAGCTAATCGTGAATGATGTTACATCTTCCACATCGCTCAAGCTAGAACCGATCTCTGTACTGGAAATGCAAAAGTTGATTAGGAAGTTGAAGAACAAGAAATCATCCGGGTACGATGAAGTTTCCAATTATATGATCAAAATACTTCCACCAACATATATTCAATGCCTGATGANGCAATTATTATTCATGGATTAACTATTCGAGTTTGTAATCCAATGGCATCTTTACAAGCACGTGATTTACTTCCATTGATTTCATGTGCTGTAACAATGATTCTTTTTATTTTTTATATTGCTCTAGCAATGACAGTTTATACAAAAACAACATATGATGATGAAAAACAATGTTTTTTAAGTTCAAGTATATTGATGTTTTTCGTTTATTTCTTTTTAATTTTCATGTTTTGTGTCAAAACAAGTATTGGATATTTTAATTATGTACGATTCGTTCGTCTATTTCCTGAACCATCCCATCGAAATTTATTTATTATGCTTGTCATTTCATTTTTTATTTCGATTACATGGGTTTCTTTTGCAGCTGGATTTAATTCAAATCTATCATTTCAAATTACTCAACTATATCCATATAAATTGTGTTGGTTTACTCGTGATGTTATTTATTATTTTCTGACTATACCTGTGGGTGTATTTCTTTTAATCAATATATTCATATTTATTCGTGTAGCTCAACGTATATTGAATCATATTCAAAATGCAAAATCACCTCATCAATCATATGAAAGAATGAAACTGTGCATACTTGTTTTACTTTCATCGTGTGCTACTCAAGGTATTGGTTGGCTTTTTGGTCCATTTCTTACGTTTGTAAATGAAAACACAGCGAATGTTTTAGGATGGTTTTTTAATATATTTAATGGATTAGAAGGTCTTTGGGCTATTATTTTATATATGATAATTCGATCACAACGTTTAGATGAACGAAAACGTCTTATGGCCTTGAAAGAACTAACAGAATCAACCAGGATATCATTTATAAGACGTGAGAAAAGTCGCAAAAAGGATTCAAATCGCGAATCATTTGTTTTCGATGATCTATATGGGTTGGAAACCATCGACATGACGAATGCCAGTTGTTAGAAAGAATTATTGCCAATTGCAATCTTGACGTTATCTTTTCTGTGTGTGTTTTTTTATTTTACACTTAGTATTGATTGAATTTTTTTAAATCATATGTCGAGAACCTATAGCGCAATATAGGCTTTTTGAGCATATTTATATACTTAGTAGAATAGATTAACGGACGAAATTGATTATTTTCTATCTGGTATTTTTTTTCTGGACTACAAAGAAGAAAGAACTGACTTGAATACTACAAAAAAAAATATTCTTGGAGAGAATTGAAAATTTATACTGCATAATTCTATAATCTGCATAGAGAAAGACATGAAGATTAATAAAGATTTAGCGGCATATCTTGAACCGTAATATCATATATATGATTTTGTAGATAATTTTGTGGTACATTGAATAATTTTATAAGATATTAAATTTTATGAAAATTTTGATATGCTGCGAGTTCATAGACTGATTATAATCCTTGAGAAATATATATGTTATTCATAGACATTATGGTTTCTAAGATAAACTTATGCTAATTTCCTTCATATTTAAAAATGATCCTTTTTTGTCAGGCCTAGATTATTTGTTGACTAAATGAAATTTGCTGAAAAGTTGCACACCAGAGAGCTCTATATCTATTACATATAGCATCTTTCGGAAGAGCAGAAATTCATTGTCAACTTGCAAGAATGTTCCCTAGCATATCTCATTTTTTCTATATGAAGGGTCGATATATTCTCAGAATGTTTTAACAATACTCGATAGTTCTATAAAAAGTTATTGTGAATTAATAATCAGCACAATATCTATGATGAATTGACATAAATCTTTCACAAACGGAATAAGTTTTTAGGCCTCAGGATTCACGAAAGGAGATACAGATATGTGAAAAATTTTATTTTTGTAATGAACATGAGGTATTTATAGTCTCTTGTAAAACCAAACCCGTATACTAAGAATAAAAATTTGAACAAGCAAGAATTAAAACAATAGATATCTTTCCTATAACCATATGGCTGTACTTCCCTCCAGGAGTGTGAAGATCAGAAATATTTGTTCTCTTCACAAAGGAGTTATTTATCTGAGTTCATCAAACATGCTTATTGATACATTTCGCAAAGATTATAACCAGTACAGACATTTTCAGCCAATTAAAATTTTCATAAAACTTGATTTCTTATATGTATCATTTCATGTGCCGCAATTTGCTCTACAAAAGCACACACATGAAAGTTTGGTTCACGATAACCGACTAAATTCGATGGAACTCTCGACACCATCATCATAACAATGATCACTTTATTCAGCAAAATATTTTCTTGAATTAAATCCAAACATACGTTTCATATTAGACAACATTTTACTTTTTTATTTAAAAAAAAAACTATCGAACTAGACACCATATACTATACTCCATCTTCATCAACATGCAGCTTCATATTTATTACGATCATGCCCATTGATAATGTTATTTTAAATTAATAAAACTTTTCATTCTTTGTTTTTTGTCTAATACTACTAGCGACACATGTAAAGAGGTTGATAGCGTAAATTCTATTGGTATTTATTTGTTTCCAATAAATAAATCACTGCCACGTTTCATTTCATTTTAATCTTCATTACTATATTTATATAGAAGTTCATTCTTTTTTTTGCCACATCTGCAATTTAAAAAAAAAGTAAAACTATGGCTACTTATCAAGAATTTATCGCTCAAAATGAAGAACGTGATGGTGTTCGTTTTACATGGAATGTTTGGCCATCGACTCGTCTTGAAGCAACACGACTTGTTGTACCACTTGGTTGTCAATTTACACCATTAAAAGAACGTTATGATCTTCCACCGTTAAATTATGATCCTGTTCTATGTACAAATAAAACATGTCGAGCTATATTAAATCCATTTTGTAATGTTGATTATCGTGCTAAAATATGGATATGTAATTTTTGTTTACAACGTAATAATTTTCCACCACAATATGCTGGTATTAGTGAACAATTACAACCAGCAGAAATTTCACCACAATATACAACTATTGAATATACATTAATGGTAAATTATATTTATTAATATAATTAAAAACAAAAAATATCATTATATGATATTCTTTTTTAGCGTATGCCAGCTGAACCGGCAGTATTTTTATTTCTTGTTGATACATGTATGGATGAAGATGATATGACAGCATTAAAAGTAAGAATATTTATTATTTAGTTAAATTTGCAGAGAATATTGTCAAGTTACTAGAAATAGACCAGTCTGAACACATACAGCGAATTTTTTTTACGTTAGTTAAAGAAACATAGTTTCTTTTGTAAAATAATATAGTAGTATTGAAAACAAAAATGACGTCTATTGTTATAGAATATATGAAAACCTTTAAAAAATTCAAATCGTTTTGTGTTTGAGAAATCGCTATAAACATATGATCGAAAATAAGTAAAAATTTCATGATTACATCTTTATCTCGTGGCACTTATTCAGTACAGTTGATGCTGAGTCAACTACGGGAATAGTCTATGCAAAATCAGCCATAAATGACATACAAATTGCATTTATCTTTAGTATAGTTTTTTTCGCAGTTACGCTGTTATTATTTCGTCTGTATAAATCTGGAAACCTGTTTATCATGAATTATTTTTTTGAGAAATGAGTCAGTTTGGAGAATGATATTTGCGAAGGCTGTTATTTTCAGGTCGAAATCAGATGTTTAGTTTTGAAATCACTCATTTCTATTGTTGAAGTCTCGTTTAGAAAAAAAGGTTGTAACAGAAGTTAGTCGTCCTGGATAAATGGCTAAGCTATGACGTACACTTGTTCTCGCGGATAATCTTCGTCTACTGAGACCGCAAGAACTTTACGTCAAGCCAGGTTTCTGCCCAGAGCTACAGTTAGTATTAGCTGTAGGGAAGATAGCAGGCTAATGAATCTATCGCTAGACAGCACTCTATATCGCCAAGTAGCGATGAAACTGGTCTGATCGGTTTATATACTGAAACTTTTAATTTATAGTTAACACACGTAGATGACTAACATATGCCGTGAATTCTAAAAATATTGTTTTTTGTCTTGTCCGATGATCAACCTATTTCTGTATAACTTTTTGGTATAAAATTCATGACATTAATTAGAGATGGAACCAGTCCGATGCTTTGACGAACACCATCTCTGCCGAAAGGTAGTAGTATTTTTCGTAGCAGAAGCTGTCAGTTTCTGTTTTTTTTTTACAGACTAATCGTTAGAACTCGTCGAGTTGATTCCGATCCCGATGGGATCTACCCCACACATCTCAGGTGGCTCATCTGAGAAATGTCTGAGGTGCCCTAGTCACTGAATACAAAAAAAATGAAGAAAAGGATCTCGTATCTCCAGGGCGGCATCCTATTCCGATTAGAAAATTTCATTGAAAGTAGCACAATACGATAGTTCGAAAAAGTTTGTATCCAATAAGCTCTACTTATAGTTCTAATGAAGTTTTTACAATAAAGATCATATTATTTATTAGTTTATATCGAAAAAAAAAAGAAAAACAATTTTTCATATTACGAATGTATCAAAAATAACTCAATATAGGCAGGTAAAAATTTAAATATTTGTATTCATAGGAATCATTACAAATGGCATTAAGTTTATTACCAGCAGATGCTCTTGTTGGCTTAATAACATTCGGTCGTATGATACATATTCATGAACTTAACTGTGAAGGTATGACACGCAGTTATGTATTTCGTGGTACAAAAGATTATACAGCTAAACAAGTTCAAGTAAATTATTTGTTTATAAATATTAAAATGTTTCTTTTTAAATAAAAATTAATTTATAGGATATGCTTGGTTTAATGAAACAACAATCAAATCAAAGACCATTACCTGGAAATCCAAATATTCCACAACAGCAACAACAACAGCCTACGAATTTCTTTAGCAAGTAAGACATTAATTTTGATATCAAATTGTGTTTTATTAATTTTTTCTTTTTTGCCATCTATTAGATTTATTCAACCACTTTCGGCATGTGATATGTCATTAACTGATCTTCTGGGTGAACTTCAACGTGATCCATGGCCTGTACAACAAGGCAAACGTGCTTTACGATCAACTGGAGCTGCACTTTCAATTGCTATTGGTCTATTAGAAGTATAAAATATTTTCAAATGATGTCTTTTTATTTCTCGTTTTTTAATAATTTCTATTTTTGTTAGACTCTTTATCCAAATACTGGAGCTCGTATAATGTTATTTATTGCTGGTCCATGTACACAAGGACCAGGCATTATTATTGATGAAGAATTAAAACATACAATTCGTTCACATCATGATATTGAAAAAGATAATGCAAAATATATGAAAAAAGCAATTAAAGTATGATATATTTAATTTTCTTTCATCTCAGAATAAGATCCATATAGGTCAGTAGAGGAACATTGTCTCTATCAAAATGTATATGTATCTAGTTTAGCTTTAATTGTGAAATTTCAAAGAGTAGATAAACATGAGAAGAAAATGTTTCTGGCCTACATTAGGAGTGTTTTCTGTTTTTCGATTTGTATGGTTTCTTTCTAATAATAAGCATTTTTTAATGTTATGGAGTAGTGCTAATCGAATTGGAAATGATTTGAAAGCATAGAAGCGTGAGACAATAAGAAAAAATGTCTATCATATATTGTGTAATTGTTTCCAGAAGTCTGCTAAAAAGAACTTACCTGTTAGCAGCTCTAGTGTATATTATCAAGTTCTATTGTGTACCACTGAGATATCAATAGAGAACGCCACTTCCGTTGCATTCGACAACAATCATAATGTAGGCAGCGCTCAGTGACGAAGCCGGCAGGGGCTCATGAAGGAGCTTCTCCAGGTGTCGAATTGTTTTTCGATCGAGACAATGTTCATTTGATGAATGCTAGAGAGTAATAGAGAAGTCTAGAATGATTTGATTTTTCAGACCTTCGTTTTTTGAGATATCGAAATTTTAGTTGTTTTTTTTTCTCTCTCAGCTTATGTGAAAAATCGAGTTTTGGCTTCAGATTTTACATGAACAAAGTTCTCAATGACACTAATTGATTTTGAAACTTTTAGCTTTTATAGCATTTCTTTATTGAGAACTTTGTTCATGGAAAGCTTGAAATCGAAATTCGAAAGTTGATTTTTTTATTTGACTTGACGGTGACGGCAGCTTTCCGTTGAAAAACCTAGTAAAATTTCGAGACAGAAGGCTTGGAATACCAAACAATTCTAGACTTTTCTATTATTTACTAGTGCTCATCAAATAGAGATTGTCTCGATCAAAAAGCGATTTGACACTAGGAGGGGTTTTCTGGTCAGTTTCTCCGTAGTTCACAAAAGCCTAGTCTCGCTCGCTGTTGATGCTCCCAACAGTATGCAATGAATCTTGATAATCCATACACTTAGATAGAAGAAGTCTTTCTCTGCTAATCTGCATCTATTACATTTTGTACGTCAAAAATCTTATAATAACTTTTATCGTATATTTTAGTTTTATGAAGCATTAGCAAATCGTGCAGCTGTTAATGGACATGTTGTCGACTTATATTCATCAGCTTTAGATCAAACTGGTTTACATGAAATGAAATATTGTACGAATTATACAGGGTAATTTGATTCGCTGTTTTTTTTTGTAAATTTCTAAAATCAAAATTTAATTATTTAGTGGTCATATGGTAATGGGCGATTCATTTAATACATCATTATTTAAACAAACATTTCAAAAAGTATTTGCAAAAGATAATAAAAATGAATATCGAATGAACTTCGGTGCAACTATTGAAGTCAAAGTAAAACAGAATAAAAAAAAAAAACCTAATGATTATTATTGTTGATATCAATCCTGTTCCATTTAGACAAGTCGTGAACTTAAAATTTGTGGTGCAATTGGTTCTTGTGTATCCCTCGCACAACGTACAGCAAATGTATCGGAAACTGAATTAGGTATGGGTGGAACAAATGCATGGAAAGTTTGCGGTATTTATCCAAATTCAACATTATCGGTCTTTTTTGAAGTACTTAATCAAGTAAGTGTTTTTTTTTCTGAATATTTGGTTATTTTTTTCTTATAAAAATTTATTTATTTAATTAATAGCAAGCACCAGCACAAGCTTCACAAGGTGGTCAACGAGGATATGTTCAATTTATTACACAATATCAACATTTATCTGGATTTAAAAAAATTCGAGTTACAACTGTAGCAAGAAAGTATGTAATCAATTTCATGATGATACTTAAACTTCTACGATAGTTGTATTCAATTGTTCACTGAATAGAAAATACAGATCGATGTAATGTAGAAATATCAAAAAGGGAAAATATCGGAATTACAGTCGATGCCTGTAAAAATTAAAGTAACCAGTAGTAACAGTGACGAAGAATATATGATTGAGATTAACTAAAATGTTCAAAAAAATAACTACTAGACAATTAAAAATCTGTCATCATGATCACATTTGTTTGACATTCACCAGATGTACGTCGGCCATCATCGCCAGTTATTTCATTAATTAATTCACAAAAATAAACAGATCTTTGCTCTTGTCAAAAGATTATTGAAGTTCGTACATATCTCAAACGAAAACAAGTGCTTCAAAAATATGTCTTGTTGCTGTTCAATGTAAATTTGCAAAAAAACACTTACAGTTTTGAATCAGTTCTTAACTTTTTTTTTTTTTTTAATAATCTCAGTTAGTCTTTATTCCATATAATAATGAATATGTTTTAGTTGTCAGAATTTTCTGAAACACTCTTTTTGATTATTTTTCACAGTGACATTTTTTGTTTCTTTCGACGAAGTTATTAATTCATGCATAAGGGAAAACGATAAAATACCAGAAAATATATGAAGAAACAAAACAAAATTGGATTATGACTGTCACATTTAGATTGCTTTCAAATTACCTAGTCATAAAAAAAGAACAAAATGTTGACAACTTGAATAACAATGAAAATGTCATTGCAATACATCATACACATCATTTGTCTTACCAGTTAAAGAAAAATGTTTAAAATATAGACAAATTCAATTAAAGAAAGAATTCTTCTAATTAATATCTTTCGTTCAGATTCATATTTTTAAAGATTATTAGGATTTATTGCCAAGATAAATGTCTTTATAGGATTTTTTTAATCTTATAACAATAGACTCTAATAATCAATAAAACAAGTGCTTGAATAGAGATGCCATAAAATTTATTTCTAAATCATATTTCTTTCTTTTTTTTTTTTTAATATTTTAGTTTGATTGATACCGTATCAAATATGCCAACAATAACCGCATCATTTGATCAAGAATGTGCTAGTGTAGCAATGGCTCGTATTGCAGTTTATCGTGCTGATACAGAAGAAGGTTCTGATATTCTTCGTTGGTTAGATAAAATGCTTATACGACTTGTATGTTATATTGTTGTTTTTGTTTATAACTAAAATTATTTTTTAAATATTAGTGTCAAAAATTTGCTATTTATGAAAAAGATAATCCAGGTTCATTTCAATTAACAGATACATTTACTCTTTATCCACAATTTATGTATCATTTACGTCGTTCACAATTTCTTCAAGTTTTTAATAATAGTCCTGATGAAACAGCATTCTATCGGTAAATGAGATATATATATATCAAAAAGAAAACCAAACATGAATTTGTTTAAATAATTTGATTCTTTTCTCTTTAAAATAGACATCATTTACTTGTTGAAGATTTAACACAATGTCTTGTGATGATTCAACCAATTCTTTATTCTTATTCATTTAGTGGTCCACCAGAGGTAAATAAAAAACAAAGATTCCTGCTGCATAAGATGATCGCACTTTATTTGAAAGATTACTTATACTATTTTTTAGAGCAAATATTAGAGATAGAATAGCAATTGTTAGTGATATGACCAAGCATTAGGAATTAATATGTATATACCTAATAACACATACAATAGTTCTTTTTATTTACCAAAAATCTTAGCATTATTACTAGCTTCTGACATTTTTAGTTTTTATGATGTTTTAAAGTCTTCGATACTTCTCCTGAGGGCAAAGGAGAACATGCGTGCAACCCAGGCATTTTGTGTTATCAAGCGTCTATAAGTAAACCAATTTATTGTCCTCTGAATTCTGGTACATTATGATTAAATAGGTCATTTAATGCTTTAAAAAAAAGGGTCAATTTTTCGGTCCCAAAGGGTGAGTTCTTTCATAAATACTTTTTGAATGAAAAAGTTTCTGTCGATTAATAATAAGTTCATCATTCTCTATCATTTGACATATGTGAATCGTTTGAAAATGATTAATAAGAAATTTCGCTTTCATGCAGACATTGGGCGGGAGTAAGAGGATATGCAAAATTTTTGAATTCCCATAAGAGATTGAACATGTATTAAATCAAATAGAGTTCCATACTCAACTCACAATCAACTATTGAGAATCTAAATCTGTAGCAAACACAATGAAATAAAAGCTAATATTTGTAATAGTCTATTCCTGTAGCCTTCTCCAGGGATTCGAAAGCGAAAAGTATTCTTTTGTCATTACCGAAAGACTTATATATGTCAAATGATAGGACATGATGAATTTATTATTCATAGATAGATACTTTTTCACTTAAAAAGTATTTATCGCAAAATTCATGCACTTTTCTGTCCTTTCGAATCGAAAAATTGGCCATTTTTAAGGCATTAATTGACTGATTTGACTATTACGTACGTCAAGTCAGAGGACAATTCATTGTTATTCTTATAAAGGATTAGTAGCATACAATGTCTGAATTTCACGACTATTCGTCTTTACTCTAATGTTTTATCATACCACCTATAGCTGCAATAATATCTCTTAACTCGTAATGATTTCTCAGAAAATTAAAATTTGATGAAATTCTATATTCGCCACGAATTACTCTATAAAACTGTATAGATCATTTTTTCAAATGAAGGTTGATCAGCTTATACAACGGAGTCATCTTTTTAAAAATAGAATGGAAATTTTTTTTGTATTTGTGTTCTTTTTAGCCTGTGCTCCTTGATAGTAGTAGTATATTACCTGATCGTATTCTTTTAATGGATACATTTTATCATATATTAATATATCATGGTGAAACTATAGCACAATGGGTTAAGGCTGGTTATCAAGATTTACCTGAATATGAAAATTTTAAACAACTTTTACAAGCACCTGTTGGTGATGCAACAGAAATTCTTCAAAATCGTTTTCCTATGCCACGTTATATAGTTACTGAAGCTGGAGGATCACAGGTAAAATAAGAAAATTTTTTTTTGTTAAATATTTTTGTTTTATTTAATATTTGTTTTAGGCTCGATTTCTTTTATATAAAGTGAATCCATCACAAACACATACAAATTATGGATGGGGACAGGTAAAATAAAATTTTTTTTTGTTTTTATTAATATGAATATATCTTTTTTTGTATTGATTTAGGCTCTTGGTGCACCAATTTTAACTGATGATGTTAATTTACAAACATTTATGGAACATTTAAAGAAACTTGCTGTATCATCAACAACATAGAAAAAAACAATATCTTCTTAATTTTTAGTTATCTGTTATTTCATTCAATAAATCTATTCATGTTTCCGCTTGTTTGTTTTCTGTTGTTCTAGTAAATGTTAAAATCGTTTATCTCTCTCTTACATTCGTTTTTTTTTTCGATGAACTTATTCCAAATGAATGCTAGAATCTCTGTTATGGTTCATTTCAACTATCAATCAATATATTTAATTGATCGAAATAAAAACTGATTAAGAGTTATTATGATATATTAGAAATGTTGAACTATATTCAAATTTGATTCAAAGACGTTCTAATATAATAGAAAAGATGAGTCCGTCCGACGGTTTGAATTTATTCAATATATTCTATTCGATATTATCCTCAAAATTCTAAGCAAAATATAGAAGTGGAATGTGGTGATGATTAGAAAAACAGTTATATTGTCTATTCTATTTTCATCGTTTGTAATATATTCATGAATTATTTATGAAACTCATTCAAGATACATGACAAGTGTTTAGGCTTGATCAATATAATTTCTTACGTTCGAATATTTAATAATTTGTGTTATATATGATAAATATTTGCTAAATTGATATGTTCGAAAATTGAAGAGATTTTTCATGAAACTTTAAAAATATTTCGAAATATTCAGTGATAGAAATTGTTAACAATAAAAAAGAAAAAACTTTTGTTTATTTGGCATTCATAAAAATAATGAAAAGAAAAATCATCTATATACAATAATATTCATATAATTTAAAATATTAATCATCATCATTGAGTTGTATATGTCAATAATTAAGTTTATAACATCTTTGAATAATACTTCTATTAATATCGAAACTAAAACATAAATAATGATATCTCATTGTTTTACATGAACAATTATATCTATAAATCGTTTTATTTGTTTTTAATTATATGTATTTCTTATTTAATAATTATAATCTTCTTTTCTGATGATATTCTATGTGATTTCTTATTATAACATGCAATCTTAGGGTCTATTTGCTTTCTTTCATCATAATTCATCATGTGACAACAACATAAATAGACGATAAAAATATAAATAAATATATGTATGTTTATGTCTAATTTTTATCGATGCTAAAAAGCAATCATATGTTGCATATGATGAATAACCGCATAATGATTCTTTTTAACTATAGCCTGATTAAATGTTCTTCAAGAAAAGTAAACAGACAAAAAAGAATAGTCAATATTTTTATATCGTATTATTTGTTTAGTAAACATTGCCAGAACAAAAAAGTTAATATGTAGGACTATGACATTGAAGCAAAAAAAATTGAAGAAAAAAAGAAGGAAAGAAATGTGATACAATTGTTGAAGATTATTGAATAATATAAATAAGAAAAGATATTTGATGAAAATGAAAAGTAACAATCATGGAAGTTGATGATGTTGAAGAGTGATGAATAGATACACTTCTTCGTTCACAATGATGAATGTGCGTGCTTTTTTTTTCTATTGCATGCTACTCGAACTATGTCGATAGATGCATACAATCTGATTAAGAAATGAAAGCTTACATTATTTCTATGGGTGTTGCTTATTTTATTCTATTCAACCCCTCGGGCAATCATCAGTTACGATGTTTATAGTTGTACATCACAGCGATTTGTCTATTACTTTCTTTTTACTAAAAACTACAAATACGTTAATGCAAAATATTTTTCTTGTCTAATCTAGAAGCTAATACCTTCAGAGTGCTATTAATATGTTGGATGTACGGATGGAATGAAAATGACGATGATGGCAGAACTCTCATAATCAAATTTCCTACTTCATGAACCACATGTCGGCTTGCGCTTGTCTCTTCTTTCAGTACAACAGTCAATCAAAAAGTCTAATGCTGTGTTGAATGCGCACGCACAAGAGATAATCGAAAGAGATGCTCAATAGACGGGATGATAAACTTCGGCATAGCGTTTTTCCTTCTTTTTTCAGAAAATATGTCTATACGCGTAATAAAATGATGGCTCAATTCTCGCTTTATTATATATATATATATATAAATATATATATATATATAGGGAGAGACAAGAAATGAGAGTTTCTATTCAAGTCTTTTTCTTTCTCTACTTATAAAACAAATCTTTCCAAGTATCTATATCGTTGTCATTCATAGTAATGCAGTTCAAGCGAAAGAAAGTAGACTAGAGAGATAATGCTCTAATCGGGACACGACACTTGAAGAAATGGGTAGTAAGAATCTATCGTTTCTCGCTCTTGCAAGAACGAGCACGTCGTAGTCTAGTAATATTTTCCCTCGTTTTACGAACAACTCGTTTCTCTTCTCCTTCTTCTCTCTTCATCATAGAAGAGAAATATAGAAAAAAAAACTGACAACAGTAGAAGCACTACGATTAACGCACGCACACACACGCACGCACGCAAAACTCGAAGAGTATAATCGTATAACAATAAATTTTAAATCAATTCAAACGTCTCCCGATTGATTAATTTCCACAAGAATAATGTTCTTTACATTTATAATATTCTTTCTTATCATCGGTAAGAATTAATTCGAGGAAAAGAAAGGATATACTCTATGAATAAATGATGACTAAATATTAAAAAAAATTCTATTTATTTATTCAAATAGATTATTCTATTGAACAGAAATGTAATCGCGAACGAATACATACATGGAATGCTGAGCAAAGATTAATCTGTGATTTACTTGATAATTATCAAGTTAAATGGGGTCGTCCTGTACGAAATATGACTGAAGATGTTGAAGTACGATTTGGTTTACAACTTATTCATATAAGTGATCTTGTATGTTAAATTTCAAAAAGAAAAAGCAGAAACTTGAAAGAAATTTGAAAAATAAACTTTTTTCTTTTATATTTAGGATGAAAAAAATCAAGTTTTAATTACAAATCAATGGCAAATTTATGTATGTAAATATATTATATTTTTTAATTAGTTTCTATTTTTTTTTATTCTTTCAGGAATGGGATGATGAAGCGTTGACATGGTAAGTTTAATAGATAAGAGTTTTCTTATATTATCTTCTATTCATTTTTCAGGGATCCAGAAGATTATGGTAAATAAAGTAGATATAATTAATGTAAAAAAAAACGCAATTTTTTATTTTAGATAATCTCATGGATATACGTTTACCTATAAAACGCATTTGGCAACCAGATGTGACATTATACAACTAGTAAGTTCTTCATTAAAATCCCAAAAGACAAAGTCAGTTAAAGAAACATCTGCAACTCATTTTTCTTCTTTTAGAGTTGTTACACACACACACACACAAAAGAGAAAAGAAAATGTGCCTTGAGGATATCCGTTGACAGACTCCTAGAGAGAGATTATCATGCTTATTTTTTATAATATTAGCCCAACTTACATTTTGCTTTCTAGTGCTGATACACGTCTTGAAGAAAAACGTGAAGTATTAGCAACTGTTTATCATAATGGAACTGTCTTTTGGAAACCAATGTCAATTTTTAAATCTACATGTCAAATTGATAT
Source organism: Rotaria sp. Silwood2 (assembly GCA_905329745.1). Lineage (NCBI taxonomy): Eukaryota > Metazoa > Rotifera > Eurotatoria > Philodinida > Philodinidae > Rotaria > Rotaria sp. Silwood2. Next base: position 48,642 of record CAJNSZ010000426.1, read on the forward strand.
TCGGTTAGTTGATTCTATTTTTATTTTATAGATAAATATGTTTGATTTCTTAGACGTTTTCCATACGATAGTCAGAAATGTTCAATGAAATTTGGTTCATGGACATATGATAGTTCAAAAGTAAATTTACGATTTTATCGTGATATACAAAAATTTGATCTTAATTCATATGTTAAATCAAATGAATGGACAATTGTTGGTAACAGTGCATCACGTAATACAGAAAAATATGGTAAATATAATTGATGGAGAAGAAAAAAAAAAAAAAGAACACATTAATTAAATTCTACGAATATATTCGTTTTTTTTCTTTTTCTATAGATTGTTGTCCAGAAATTTATGTTGATTTAAAATTTCATATTCAACTTGAACGACGTGGTGGATTTTATAATTATATTTTAATTTTACCATGTGTACTTTTATCATGTCTTACATGTATTCTTTTTTGGTTACCAGTAAGAACACAAAAAAAAAAAAAAGAAATTATTAAAATTAATAAAATAAAATTTAAATTTCTTTTGTTTCTTATTTTCATTAGCCGGAAAGTCCATCAAAACTAGTTCTTGGTAAGAAAATAATTTCTGTTGTTTCTTCTTTTTTTTTTATTTCAATAATCAATGATTTTAAATTAATAGGAATGAATATCTTTACTTCATTTTTTGTATTGTTACTTCTGTTATATAAAAATATGCCATCAAATGCAGAACACATTCCACGTATAGGTAAGATTCTTTTTGAAGGCAAAAAACGAGATATCAATACTCTTTCTATTTTTATACATTATCAAAAAAAAAATGAATACTCCCGGAAATGAGACATTTGTCATGAACAAAATATTTCCGGCTCTTTACTAGATGAAAGCAATAACAATAGAGAATATGTCATTGTTAATATTCTATAGTTATGAATTTCAGCATAGTGACAGTTGTAAAAAAAAAACGTTTCTTGAGTTTATTAGATTGCAATCTAAGAATTTATGAAATGATAACAATTGAAAGATATGATTTTAACAATAATAAATAGATTTCTATGGAAATTAAGAAAAATCTAATAATGATAAATATAGATTCAAGTTTCTTAATCTTTTGTACAAATGATTAACATAGATCGAATTAGTTAAACAGTTAAAATATACAATTAAATGAAAAGCAAACATTCATTTACGCTGTTAAACAATCAATATTTACATCTGTGATATTATTAGAAATCTCGAGAAGTCAATAAAACTTCCCAGTGCTCCGACTCTTATATCTCCTTTACTGTTTAGAAGTTCAATTAGATCTAAGCAAGATGCTCTCGGGGGACCAACACTTTTCTTTTTTTTTATTAGGAACAATACCTTGTATGTTCATGTAAAACTTGCATCGAATGCTAAATTATCACGATTCATGTATTCTAATTAGATATGCACAAGATAGTCTCGTCACACAGTAGGCATTTTTCCATAGACGGAGCGGATATGTGTTTTTCTTTAGTTCGAAACGCTTTACCTTTTCTGCAATATAGCTTTATCATCTATTAAATGTCAATACAATTTGAAGAGGTCCAATCCGATAAAAATCACTTTAAGAGAGTGCTACCCTTTGTATATGCAGAGAAATTTTTTTATTCGAAGTATAAAGTTTTATCAAAGAAATTATAAACTCAAGCCTGAAAAGTTTACGTTAACGCTATATACTCGTGATACTGAACATAGGTTTCCGTCAAAGCACTCAATCTTAAAGAAACATGATTGTTTTTTCCAATCCCGAACAGATGGAAATGCAAGTTTTTCTTTTTTAATGAATCCATAGAATGAAAGACGCACTTTAAGATTCTATATAATTTTCTCACGGATATTTTTAATTCGCAATGAAAAAAGTCTTCTAATCCTTACCAGTGGCGTTTTTCGACGATATTTATGCCGGCTAATACTAACAAGGAGAATGAAGACTTCTACGTCATTAAATAACGCATAAGTCAGGTTATATATATATGGTCCTATTTAAATTATGAAAAATATATTTTTAATTTTTTCATCTAATCTCTATCTGGATGTTCATATAATGACTGATTTCCGTCATATCACATTTCAATTCAATGTAAAAAGAAGACATAAAATATCTTGTTTTTTTTTTTTTTCTATTATGTTTTAGGTGCTTATTATTGTTTAAATATGGGAATGATTGCCACGTCAACATTTTTATGTACTATAGTTGTACATATTTATTTTCGAGGCGCTGGACCGATGCCAACAATTTTAAGAAGAGTTTGTTTTTCTTTTTTTTTACAAAACAAAAAGAAAAAATTTTATTTTAGGTTTTTCTTGAATTTCTTGCTGGACTTTTTTGTATGGTACCACATACAAACGCATATCAACAACATGCAGTTAATGGATTAATGTCACCAATAAAAGCAACATGTGATGGTGATAAATTTGAAAAATTTGAATTACTTAAAGAACGTTTTAAATCATTTGGTGATAAACGTCCAGTAACATCAACAAATGATGATACATTAGAAGTATTAGATATGATGAATGATCATAGTCAACATCATCAACATCATTTTCATCCGACTCAAGATAATTCTATAGCACAACAAATTCAACAACAAATATCAGCATCAATTACATTTATGACTGTTGAAACAGATTTAAAAGAAATACGAGATTTTTTACGTACAACAAGAAAACGTATGGAAGATAAAGAAGCCAAAACAAAAACAATTAATGATTGGAAACAAGTTGCACTTGTACTTGATCGAACATTCTTTTTTATTTATCTTACAGCTATTATTATTTCTCTTGCTGCTATGTTTCCTCGATAAATATTTCTTTCTGTTTTTTTCTTCTTCTTGTAGTTCGAAACAAATTTTATTTTATTATTTTGGTAAAATATGAGGATAGAATGAAAATAATTAATAAATATAAACCTATTATTAAAAAAAAAAAGCCAACTATTGTTTGTCTTCGTCTTTGTCGAATTCAAGATGAAATAATATGGTTCTAAACATCCATGTTTTGTCATATAATATATAATCATGCAAGGAAGAGATTGATTAGTAAAGATTAATTATTTCTATGAAAATCTTAAGATAATAAGATTTCGTGAGTGAATCCCACTGGAAAATAATTCTTGCATGTAAGATTAGCGGAAAAGATCTTAAATTGAAAGGAAAAAACGTCATTTGTTATCATCAAATGTCAACATTTAGCCTCGGAACTAATCATTTTATATTGAAACATGACTAATTAAGATATTGTAAAGTTCAAGATGAAAGCTTTAATACCGAGGACAAGATCTGTAAAACAAACCATAGGTCTGCAAAATTCCGTGATGCCTTCTTCCTAGAGATCTTGGGGGATCATGAGCCAAAAATAGCCTGAAGTGTTCAAGCCTCCACGTCAACATGCATACTACCTTTTTTGCAGCTGACATTTTTTGCGACAACTAGAAACATATCTTGGTACTGGATTTTATTTTTCTGCGAAAAATATTGTGCTAAAGACTCAGGAGAAGCAAAACACTGAAGCCACTATAAAAAAAAAACCATGAAAAAAAGCTTTTTTTTCTGATAGTGGTAATTTAGTATAATCTGTGAAACTTCGTAGATACAATACTCATAAAAAAAAAGCACTTTTTGACTTGTTTAATATAAAATTGTGAATTTTTTTACATGCGCTAAGGTGGTTTTGTCTATTTAAAATGTACTCATTAGATAGAGAGCATTTAAATCTACAAAACGAACAAATCAACTGAAAATTTTGGATCGCAAACGGGGAGTCTCCTTAAAGCATCTTGATTGATCATTTCTTGATATTCTAGTAACGGCATTTGTTATGTATTAAACTATTCATACGAATTTTCACAATTGTCTATTAAGACAAATTCAAAATATGTAGATATTTTTAGATCGATTCTCAAGTAGACGTGAGTCGTTAGAAGATAATCCTCGAAATGATCGTTCAATAACCAACATTTCTCAACAAAATTTTGATACTATTAGATATCTAGTGAATGTTGAACTATGCATTAGTATTGATTAAATTGTTACCGTCTTAGATATAGATATCACATAAACTATCGTGATAACTACTTGAAGATATAGTTAACAACTTCCATTAGAAAAAAAAACATCATCAACAACAAATAGCATAAATTTGCATTATAAAAATGCAAAAATCACATATGCAAGATATTGTCTTCAATCTTAATTATCTTCAAGAGGAAGAACTTTGTATTGAACATTTGCTGTAAATCGATTAACAAAATGTTCTTTTTCTATAAATAAATATTCAAAGGTGACAGAACTCTTTGAATGTTCTATGAAAAATTCATTCTAACTTGATTTCCTGCTATTGCTTATTCTCAAATTAATTTCGTTCAATTGAAGAAAAGTGTTTCGAAAATGTAACAGCGTTACGTTTGAACAAGTGGTGAAACGAAGATAAATGCATGAAAGGATAGATTGAGATCGAATCTTTTACAAATAATATGATTTTTTATTTGATATGTTGTTTTTTTTTCTTCAAGAAAATAATTAAATATATAGAATTGAGGCTTACAATGAATTTCGAATAGTCGAATGAACTATTATTAACCGTTGTTGGCTGAATCAGTCCTGAAAACATCATGGTAGAAAGTTGAAACTTTCACGCGATTTGAATCTACCTGACACAAGACCAAGTTTAGAGGATGGAGATCTTAAGTATAGTTCTATAGAGTAATAGAAAAGTCTAGAATGGCTTAGTTTTTCAAGTCTTCGTTCTTCAGATATATTTATCGGATTGAATATGATTAGTCAGTCAAAATTAATAAACTTTGACCAATATTTTCAATTTATTTATGTCAACAGATCATCAATAAAACTATACAATATTACTTCGAAATAGCTAAATTATTCGATATAAAGTTCTTTATTAACCGCTACTAACGATAAATAAATAATTATTTAATAAGTTTCTTGAAATCTTCGACATGAATAATTCATACGGTCAGGTAAACAACGATCAACAGATATTAAATGATTACCACGTCTAAATAACAAAAGAAAAGTTTAATTATGTATTTTTGTTTGAATTTTATTTATCTTACGAGAGTCCAATAATTTTACATTCAGAATTTCGTTTAATTTCCGATCTAGCAAGTAATGCCATATATGCACTTTCTTCAGAAGGAATTTTACGATATTGGCGATTACCTTCAAATACTCGTTCGACTAAAAACAAAAGATGCCAAAAAAGAAAATATTAAATTCAAGTATTTCTTTTTTTTTTTTTTACATTCAGCAACATGAGTATTTTCAGTAAATTGGAATTTAACATCAGGACTTGGTCTCTAAAATATATAAATAATTATTTATGTATATAATCGAAAACGAAATCATTTACAGTAGATTCATTAGCTGTTGAAATAACTTGTATATCTGATTCCATATTAGCCATTTGTGAAAGCATTAAACTCCACTATTCAAAACAAAATCAAAATTTAGAGAGATCTAATTTTTAAAAAAATCACAAAAACTTTGAAATTTTGAGAACAGTTAGATCTTATCTATGAGTTACTGAAATCACACACTGTTTGAGATGAGTATCTTTTTATATTTTATCGCTACCCCAAATCAACAGAAAAAAAAAATATTCATCCTAAATGGTGTATAGTATATGTGAAAAAAAGTTTTAGCCTGATCGGATGTATTAGGCTAGAGAGACGAGAATGTTTCTATACTTTTTTTCATGAAAAGATTGGCTTAACATAAAGGGGATTTTTCAACGTTTGAACGCAATTGTTGGATTTGCAACATGTACTCAGTAGATAGATATTACTTCAGATTATACAATGGCTATACAAAAAACAAAGATTTTTAGTAAGTTCAGAAAACGGCTTAGTAGAAAACATTTTGAAAGTTTCAGAGCAGATAGATCTCAATGAATAAAGCAAAAGTTGTCATAGGCTTTGAGTTCTCGATAGAAGCTATTGGAGGAGTGCAAGTACGAAAACTTAGCTCCTTTATCTCAGACATAATATATCTGAAAGAGATAAAAATTTCTTTTTTTTACAAATATTGTCTACGACTTGGTTTGCTTACTTTTTATCTTCTTTCACTAGAATAAAAACATTAAAATCGTGAGAAAACCCTCAAAAACAATCAAATCATCATATTTTGAAACAAAAGTTTCAACTCGATTGGATGTGGAGTGATGAAAAAAAAAACGGGGATGCTGCTCCTTCACTTTTTTCTATGGATATGAGAACCTGTGAAGTCCAACATGAGAATATCTGTGTGATGCTTTTTATCTTGAAATTTATTTACGAGTCTATAAAATGATGTATTTTTGTTCTTTATTTAGCATATGAAGAATAAACTTGTCGCTATGTTCGAGTAAAAATATTTAACTATTTTTTATGATATTACTCAGAATTTGATAACGAAGATATTCTTTTAATGACTTTGAATCCGATAGAGTCGAAGTTCGATACAAGGATCTTCTAATTTGAAGAAAGCTTTACGTTGTTTCCTCCTAGATACGATATTACAATGTCGGTGTTATTACTTTGGGTAGATCCTAAGTATATATCCATCCCATTCCTGATGTCTATAGTACATACATTTACTAGGTCAGTAAAACTCGAATATCAAACTGAGCTACGAAAAATTTTGAATTAAAACTTTCATGTAGGGAATTGACAACATGAATTTATCTTTATTCTAAATATATTTAATTGAATTTTCTGCAGATAAAAAGAAATAGAACTCGATTGATGTTCGTCAATAATAAATAAATAAAAAAAAAAGCTAAGAGTCTTACCAATTCCTTAAGATATTGATCGTTTAATAAACTTTGTTGAAAAACACCAGCAAACATCATGCGTGAATTTTTTTGAACATAAAGTACTAATTCGTCTTGTACATGTTCAATATTTTTATCTGATATATTTGTCCAACTAACTCGTAATTCATGTCGATCACTTTTTTGAAAATCTGCAATATTTAAATCCGAAGCACTTGTTACTGTTACTGTTCGATCACGTGAAGAAGTTGATGGTGTTCGATGAAGTACTTGAAATTCTCCAATATGATCATCATCATCATCATCATCATTACTATCATCATCATTTTTATATGTATCAACTTCTACTATGTGAATGCGATCAACAGTTTCACTTGAACTATTAATAAACTCAATTTTGACTGTTTTTTCCATTTCATTACTCATTGTTGATGAACGTGAACGTAATTCTAGTTTTTGTTCATCAGTTAATGATTCTTCTTGCCAAGTAGGTAATGCAGAACAATTGGAATTTTCATTAGAATTCTAAAATAATAAGATATGTATTTTTGGAGCAAAAAAAACAGAAATAAAACAATAATAACCTGTGTATGAACTTGATTGAAATTTTCACTCATGGATTCTGATGATACACTTCTTGCATCTAAAGCACTAGGTGATGATAATTCATCCATTGTATCAGTTTCAAATCCTGTTTCTTCAGATGAACCAGAATAATCTGTTGAGAGTAATATTCCACGACGTTTTCCACTAGTCGCTGATGGTATACGATTAAAACTATTAGAACGACTTTCTGATGTTAATGAATCAACTGATGGTGATGATAAATCACGAAATATATTTATTGGTTGAGTTGGTATTTTGGGGATAGTACTCGCTGACATCATAGTATTCGTAGTCGTCGGAGTAATTTTATCAGGAGTATTTTCAATGGATGTTAAATTTGATGGTTGACGAATATAAATACGAAAAAGTGATACACCATTTTTCAATTTGAATTCAGATTCCCATGGAATATGAATTAAATTTTTCTACAAAATTTTAAATTTTATATATATTATGAATTATATAATTTTAATTTGTATTAATCTCGTATAATAATTTCAAGCTTTAGAATTTGAATGTTTTTCTCAGTGAACAGTGAGAATAATGTACCGGATCAACTTTTTTCGGTTATGATGACGACAACTTCTCTTGTAGTGGTTCTCGTACTGATTGTGACCTAGATCTCGATCGTGGTAACTTTTGTATTCATGCATGGCTATTGTCAATAGAAGTCAGAAAAAATGCCTAAATTGACATAGCTTATCTTATTGAAATACTTAGTGTTGACAAATGGCTTCCAGCAAATCAATCATTAGTACACTATTTGAATAGAAAAATGTTAGCTCGTGTATTCGTTGTATTAGAACTAATTTTTTGCTTCTATTTCGGGTAAGTTTTGTTGTTCTAAATATCGTCTATACTCAATTTACGGATCTCAAAAAAGTCGATTCATATCTCTTAAACCTTAAAGATCCTTTAAAAATGTTGAATTCATATTCGAAAAGAATATACAATTATGATTCTAACTCAATATTTTCAAATTTCTACAGATTCTTTTTAAGAAACTGAAACAATTAACGAACATTCGGTCAAATCACTTTTCGATAACTTATTATACCAAAAAAATCGAAAATAATTTACTTACAGGCAATTGTTTTCTTAATTGAAACATAAGTTGTAAATAAAAAGTTGTATCAGAATCCCATGTTGAATATAGAACTCTATAAAGTACATGATTTTTTAAATTTATTGATTTATTCATATGACTTACTTATTGTCATATCCAATAAGTCCATCTTTTAGTCCATATTTCGATTTGAGATAATCTAAACAATGCTTGCTTTCTAACAACACTCTTTGATTACCCTATAAATTTCAAAAACAAAAAGATATCATATATCATATTCGTCTTTTATATATCTACATTTTTCAATGCTGTATATTCGACAGTTGAAAATAAATGTGATATTGATCGATTTTGATTACAAACATAATCCACAATAGGTGTTAAGGCTTGATTAAGAAATTCACCCATTTTATTATCTTTTCCATAAATCTAGAGAAAAAAAATTTTTTTTTCATAGTTTTCTTTCGAATTTATTATTTAATATATTTATTTACCGATTGTACATGATTCCATGTTCCATATAACATACTAAATAAATCTAAAATATGTTTAAGATGAATTTGTCCTTCTTCTGGTGTATAACGATCATGTGGTAGAGATAAAAACTAAATAAATGAAAATAAAAGAACATGTTTAAATAAAATAAAGTAACAAAAAAAAATTCTTTACGGCACTATGTCGACCATAATGTTCATGTGCAACAATTGTTTTTTGAAAATATAATGTTTTTGGTATAGATTGAAAAAGATCATGTTGAAAATATTGTACAATACCAACGATTTCTCCACAGTCCAGAAGTTTCTAAATTTTTAAAAGATAAAATAATATTTTTGAAAAAAAAACTAAAAAGGAATATTATACTTGTTGTCTTGTTTGATCATCTCTTGGATAGAAATATAAAATAGCTTCAGGAAGAACATCATTATCATCTTGTGATCCTTTCATCAAATAAAAATCAAATATGAAGAAAAAAAAATTCGGTTTTGTTGCTTTTGATGCCATCTAGAAATTGAGATTATTGATTCTTGAAATTTTTTAAAAAAAAGTGAGAACACAGCACGTGATATATACTCTGCATGCTTTGATAAAACGAAAAAAAAAAGAACGAAGAAGAAAGAGATTTCACTGCGACCTTTTCTATTATCTGTCTTGTGCACTACTTATGACGCAAATAAAAACTACATATTACATAGACGAGTCCAGGATTGTGCATGATTTGTATGACAAAGCAAATTTTTGTTTAATCAAAAATATCTTCGATCGATTTATGTAGAAGCTAAACAAATTGAATTAGTTTATGAAAGTGTCATAGAATTAGCGAACAGATGCAAGAGAGAAAAAGCACGAATTAAGTACGGTGGAATATTGTACTTTACTCGCACTTTATTCGTACCTCGCAGTACTGACTTCGCGCTTTTCCCCTGTGTTATGATGACAGTGAATACCTGTTGATAACGTAAGAATAAAAAAAGGTTTCAAAGTTTATGACATGCAAAAAAAGGTGTCAATAATTCGTACGAAAAGTTTTGAGAGATCAATCCGATAATATTGGTTTATTAAGAGAATTTACTTAGTTTCTAATTTAATATAGTTGAGAAATTATTTGTTTAATAATGAAATGTATTTGACGACTAAAAACATATAAACTGATAATTGATATTCAGTTGAGACTAAGCAGAAATATTCTAAGAAAAATTCGACTGTTATATTTGATTATGTAATTTCTACTTTTAAGTTCTTATCATTTTTCATAGTTTTCGGGTCGTAGTCGCCTGTGCATCATTCAGCTTGATAGACAGTTTTGTCATTATCTTCAAAACTTTTCTGTAAGAAAAATTCCATGAAACATTCGTGTATTCTATAATCATATGTTTAATTGTATCGGTTTTTGGTTCATCTACTAGTAAACAAGGCAAATAGGTAAACATTTCAAGAAGATGATCGAATATTTCTATTTGTTTTACTGATGTTAGATTCCATATTTCCTATGATATGTGTATATCATTAAGAAAAGAATATAAAAAATGAACTTCGATCAATTCGAATCTTTTCTGTCGTTTATGACTTACAACATGTCTCTACTGAATATATATCGACAATAACTATTATTGAATTTGAATTACTGATAAAACATATATACAGTACAATCTCTCTTCAGTAAACACTCTTGGGACTTTTGAAAAGTGTTCAATTTTAAGAGGTGTTCATCTATGGAAAATGTTATCTATTTTACTACACTATGAAGCTAATTTTCAGAAAATAAGCATATTTACCAGTTCTGAGGTAATTGAAGAATATATTCTGTTTAGTTTATCTTTTATTTAAAGTTATTCCAAGGGAAAAATTTTCACAAAACAAAACATTTAGCTTTATTTCAAAAAGTTCTCTATGGTTGTTTGTCTTTGTTTTTTTCAAATCAATAGAAATATCAATCAATTTTGATTCTGATTTCTTTCATAATCTTGTAAAAATTCTTTTTTTGCGTTTTAATATATTAGATACAGAATCAATTGAAATCTTGTATTTTTTGGCTAATTTACGTTGTGATAAGCCATTATCACCACCAGTGGCGGAGCCAGGATTTTGAGCTAGGGGGGGGGGGGGGGGGCAGAGCCCCCGAAAAGCTTTTTGCCTGGGATGTGG
>CAJNSZ010000426.1:59827-91342 GCA_905329745.1 Rotaria sp. Silwood2
GTTTTTTTCTATTTCATTTACAGTGGTCTTATAATTATGCACCATAATAAACCACGAAATTTCAGAAATCAATGAAGAATAATTGATAAAATCTTGAATATTTCCCTACTGTATACATATGCCTCAATACCCTTAATTTCAAAGAATTAGCTCGATCTGACTTTTCTAAGTGCTAAAACTAGTGGTATTATAATTATACATCAGACTGTAATATCGAAAGACTTATTGCATGAATACATAGTAGAAGTCTCGTCATACATTTTACGCCTGATAATTTTTCTTGTATTCCTATTTCATAGACAACAGGTTTGAGACAATTTTCAATGTAATAGTTGTGATCGATAGTCTTGCCTTTATCAACTTTATATATAAGAATAGGACCATCTGATTTAAGGAATAAACAAAACAATGTTTTGAGTTCAGATCTATTTCGACGAATAATGGTCTTTGCTGGTTCATTTCCACGAATCCATGTAGCATTACTGAACTTTCCACCGATATGCCCATGATAAATCTATTTCTCATCATCAGTAATGATATCAGATAATCTCCATTCTTCATTCTGAAATTTTGCTAGATTTTGATGACAAATTCAGAGTTGTTATTGTTTTTTTTTGACCGCTGAGTTCATGAGTGACCCAACGTGATGTATCTTTCCTCATCTTTAAACAGGCATGAATGATTCGTTCTATCGTATTATGAAAGAGAGAAGTCTTAGCTATGATATCATCATACGTTGAATGTGGATCATCTTCGATAATTTGTCGAACATATTCGATATTTTCATCTGTAAGTACCGAAATCGGACGATCAAGCCAAAAGTCATCATTGACATCCTCTCTCCTTTAACCAAAACGTTTTACCCATTTTGCAGCAGTTCAGTGTGCTGGAATATTAGGTCCCAACGCTATTGTAAGTTCTTCGCAAATTGTTTTTGCATCTATTTCAAGAATAGACCCAGTTTTGATATAATATCGATTAAATTCATCAGTTATGTTTATAATGTTTTTTAAAAATTTCAAACAAGATTTCATCACAGGTTCAGGATGAGTTTGATATTTGATACAAAGCATCGTTCGAAAATATGAATTTATTTACACGAAAAAGATAAGTGAATCGAATGAAATAACTCAATAAATGATTTCGCACTGTATATATACACTAACATGTTAGATCTAAGTGCATATGACGTCAGAAAATGTTACGTAAGAGAGGAAAGAAAGCGTGCGAAACTCAGAAATATTCTCACACCCTGAACGAAAAATGTTCACATATTCACTATATTATAGACTTTATCTAAAAGACTGTTAGAGTTATAGACGAGACATTTTACTATGCATTCATGCAATGAATCTTTTTATATTAGATATTTTATAAAAATTTAAACATCGTTCTACGAACTTTTGGCCAGATCTAGTAAATGTTAATGAATCCAAATAAAAGTTTCATCATATATCGAAATTAATGTACCAATTGTTGGATCTGATCGAAGAGTAGACTTGATAAATATAAGATAAATTTGTTCACAATTTATAAATGGATACGACATATTTCTAGTACCATTGGCACAACATTTTTAGTAGATACGACAGCTATGAGTAATATATCACATGAGTTGAATCTAATGATCTACTGGCTGATGTGAGTGAATCACCACCATTTCTAAACACAATCCACCAATGCACTTGTTGAGACTATTTTGGAAATGGGTCATTTAAAAGTCTAATTACACAGAAAAATTAGGCGAAGCTTATAACGGTTTTATATAATGTTTCCATTCTGGTTACTTTTTATTTCGTAATTATCCTGTTACTATTAATTAACGACATCATCGCTACATCCATTGACATCTTCACATGTTTCAGTAACTTCATGACATTTCTATGCCTACCCTCCATTATGGAAACAACATATAGTGTCATCTATTCATTTTCCTAAAACTGGCTAGCATAATATTTATCGGACATTGATACTCACATTACACTGATTCTAAATATATATATAAATTTTAATGTTTCGTTCGTTTCCCAAAAAAAATTGTTACACCGTGCATTTAGAAATAACCAGTGAAAGATAAGCGCATTCGTTTCATCAGTCAGTTGATCATAACTCATTTGTATTGTGTTGTATTTTACTTTAGATATAGGAGAGAACATTACAGAAAAGATATTGATGTGACAAAGTAACCAATAAAATGAATAGAATGGATAAAATAAAATAAATAAAAAAATATGACACGATATAGATAGCTATGACAAATAGATGACAGTAGAAACCGTTGAAAGGAAGAGATAATTGAAAGTCAGAATCGGATTTTTAGTACAAAGATATCTATAAATTAGTGGAGGTGCTTAAGTTATATATATGAAGACAATTTTTAATATAAAAAGTCTTACTGTTACTTGAGCAGTATTTTTTTAAGATGTTTTATATTGGAAAAATCATATTCAAACTGTTCCATGTGCTTCTTAAAAGAGTCGCCACAACACCATTTCAATTGTTATTCATGTTTGAATAGCTGTTTCTAGAATAAATTGATTCTCTAAAATATAGGTATGCTTCAAAAAAACTTTCACTAGCAAAGCCTCATTAAAGAGAACTTTGCTTGTTCCGCGAATAAATTTGTTCAGTACCTATTAAAGTTTCTCGAGAGTTAAATAGTTACATATACCAATGTTATACGTTTTTGTTCCATTTGTACTTCTTGTTCAAAATAATAATTGAATTGAATTCATAAAAGTTTTTTTTATGAATTTTCCGATGGTTGATCATTTTTTTAATTTTTTTAAAACATGATAAACTATTGAAAGAGTTGGATATTTTGAACCTGATAGTAATATTGTTGCTCGATAAAATGGATATAGAACTGATTTCAATGCTGATACGTATAGCAGATCAAGAGGAGAAAACGATAATTTTTGAAGTTTACGATATTGTTTTTTTTAAACCAATTTCACTACTTGGTGATAATGTAATATCAATAATGATTGAACTAATTGCAACAAAATCTGATATCATAATATATGTGCTGTTCCATCTAATACGAAAATATAAAACGATGTCTCTTAGTTTGACGAAATTTCTACGTTGTTCTTCAGCACGACGTTTTATTTGAAAATTTTCAATCGACTTTGCCAACGAACATATCGATCAAGAACAATTCAGATACTGTTCTGATGATAATTTGTTCGTTATTTTGACATTGGTTGTTTCCATCAACTTGTAATGAAACTCGTTATTCATTCTGCTTCATTTTAACCATCATCTTCATTACTATCATTAGAATGATCGTCATCTGATGACGTGTATGTTATGGTAGAATCATCTGGAAAATCATGTTCATCTCAATCATCACTATTAGTGTAATTTTTGGTAACGTTTTCTTCACACAAATTTTCAATATCATCAATGGTTGATGTTTCATCATAACAATTATCACAATCATTACAATCAGCATATTCATCATCAATATTATTATTATTATTATTTTATTTTGAAGCAGTTGCAGTTGACGAAGATTTTGAACTGTAAAAAATGAGTAGAAAGATTAACATATACTCTTGATAGAAAATGCGGCAGACATAACATAAGATCCTTCTCAACTAATTTGTCTTTAGAAAGAGTCGAACATAAACCAAGGAGTACATTTACATCAAAATATGCTTAATTTTAGTCTTGTGGACTAAAATTTTTCAAAGAGTGGGATCATCTGCATCTTCAGGCTCGTAGAACATCAAACTGTAAAAATACCTTCACGAATAGCTAAAATTGTTTCTTTTTTTATCAGAAACCATTTTAATAAGAAATTATGAAAATAAATAGCACGCAATAGAAGTCTTGCTTAAAAACTTAGCCTTCTTGGACAAATACCAGACTTGAGACCTTTTATTGCAAGAAGTTTTTCGTGAGACCATTAATACTTTTTCTATACTCTCAACATTTTAACATCAGCTGAATAATGATGAAATATGTTAGAATTATAATATGCCATTTGAGCTATCGATAGACTCAGTAAGAAAACTTTCCGAATTTTAGCACACGATACACTTGTACCAGTGCATTCTTTTCAGTATTCTCTAAGTGCCTATCCATTCTCTCTTTATATCTCTGTTGAGACGTATGATTACTTTTTTTATTCTCATTCACTCAAACATTTTGTATCATTTTCTAGAGAAGTTGATTACAGAAGCAAAAAGTGTTTACTAACTTTGATGCTGTTTTATCAAACAGCCATAAGGCTTTTTTGACTACCAAACTAAGATTATGTGCTGAACATCCTATATGCATACCAAACCAACACTTCCTGTTGCACATTTGATTTCCTTTCCTCCAACTGTTTTAATTTGTCGAATTTTTTTTTCTAAATCCATTTTGTTAAATTTATTATTAATAAATGATCGAAATCTTTCACTGAAATGTTTATTGGAAAATCAACAAAATAATAAAACCATTGAACGATTTTCCAATGATGATGACAAAAAATGACAAGTTAAAAAGATAAAATATTGACCGGTAGGACTTTTCCAGACATCAGCTGTAAGACTAATATGTGACATAGAAGATGATTCTTGTTTTATCAATTGTCGTTGCTGTTGATATAAACCTACAAGCTGTTTTCGAACAGTCTTTCGATGTGGTCCTGGATAGCTGGGTTTAATAACAGATAAAAGCTTAAGCATGCCGGACTTCCTCAAATGATTAAATGGAAGTGCATCTTTTACAATAGCTTCAATTGCAGCAGCATTAATTATTCTTTTTTTCAGCAGATAGTTTTTCAACCACTTTGGTGACTCTTGATTTTTTTCGAGAAAAGTATAAAAAATAGATCATTTCTTATGTTGTTCCTAAATGACTTCATAAATTGACGTCTGAATTTTCATTCGTTTTGAAAAATACCTAAACATAAAGAATAATGAAATAAAACACTTGGCATCTTCAATATTCAAAAAGAAAATCTTTTTGCAGAATGTATTATAAATTGTCTGGCAATGTTCTTTTCCCGTGAAACATTTCCAGAGACTTCTATTAATGCAAACCTGTGGGAGCTCCTGTTATCATATGAAGAAAAAGCTATCGGAAATTATAATAACTCTTGCAAAAAGTTGTGGTCTATATTATTTTGTTCAAGTAGCAAAATATTCCCACTGAATCATGACCAAGTTTCAATGTAACTTCCACTGAAACTTCGAGTTTTTTAATTAAATTGAGCATCATTTCTTTTCTCTATAGTTATGCATGATTAGGATTTAACTCCATAGTTTTTATATATACCAGACCTTGTAAACACATCTCACAATAAGATTTATTTAATCTTTAACACAAATTAATATGATGAGATATTTCAGAATATATATTATCTGATTCAATTTGTTGAATTGATAATTAGTTTAAATAGTATGAGATTTCTCCAAACGCATCTAGATAGTTTATAAATTATTTTTATGGAAGACAAACATAAATGCAAAAGTCAGCATTTTTCTTTTTTAATAAGCTTCTAGTACAATTAAATATTAAAATAAAAAAGCTAAGTTCTTTTTCAATTTTATTTTTATTTGTTTATCTTAAATAATTTAATATTTCATCCTCTATGTAGTCAAACATCATCGTTGGATAATATATTATCGTGTTGATCCAATTGTTGTTCAGTATTAATTATATTCATTTGGAAGAAAAGACGATCGCATGATATTTTCATTTTTGTTTTGAAATAGTAAAAAATAAACGCATGTGTCCTACATATGAGCACTTTGTTGAAATTGATCTGATTTTTAATTCTCAACAACAGTATCCACATCGCACATTGTATTAATATTTACGACCCAAGCCTCGAAACGGGCCAGTTTTTGATGGTCAGATCTGAGTGCGGGTGCGGGGTTGGTGGATATCAAGGAAGAAGCGATTGATTCAGTGACTCTAAGTCATGAAAGTCTTTTTACATCAATTAAGCCTTTCGCTTTCCTTTCTTCGAATTTATTCCCTAATTACATGACTCACATTTTGAGCTGAAATGTTCATCCACGTTTGGTCCTAGCGAGCAACGCTTGTGGTAACAATTTTAGTCTGATATACTTGATTAGATGGCGATATCGGCTCGTTTTCCTATCTTCGAAGAGAATTGACATTGACGGAATCATAAAATTCCTTTCTATTCATCTTTTTTTCCTAGCAATGTGGTGAACACAGTAGTAAAATACGCATAAAAAAGTATAAACCGACGCCAGTACATCCTACTTTTCTCAGCTCTGGGGATTGAATATCAAAAACCCATCCGATGAAAAGTTAGCTCCGATTAAGGCTTTCAAAATAAAAACACAAGTCAATCATAGGTCGAGTCAGACGAGGGTTATTTTCAGTTTGTCTGTCTGGAAACCGTATCCTGAGAAAGACATTAAAGAAGTTCTACAAATGAGTCATTTTGTTGAAATGGAAAAAAAAACAATATTAAATGATGTATTCTACTGGGTCGTTTTAAAATACGTAATAGATGAAGATAGGCAACTTCGTCTTATATGCTGGTTAATATAAATATATTTTATTCAATGATAATGCAAGTGGAGAAGCAATATTTCTGAAACTGAAAATCTTTAAACAACGGGAATTTTTTTCCGAAAACATGGTAGTAGACGCATTGCTCTATAGGCAAGTCTTTGAAAAATCTGATAATCTTTCCAAAAAACCTATAAACATTCTGAAAAAAGAAGCTTTGCTACATCTTCTTATAATAAAAACTTGACTTCACTATGTGCGTGAAAAACTCGATTTTTCTAAAGAGGGATGTGTAAGTATACTTCAAAAGAACACTCACACCCACACTAAATTCCTCCTTTTCCTTCAACCCATTGTCATAAAAAGGAGCTAAAATGATTTGTACTAGAATTAAATCTCGGTATTTTAGTGTCTTTCATACATTTCGAGATCGAGATTCTTGTATTTTTCCTATTTTCATCCAGATCAACATGATTGCTGTCGGTTAAAGACTCTTGCCATCAAAAGTTTTCTCTTTTTATTGACAAAACAAAAGCATATATTTTCTATCTGACGATGAAGATAGTACAACATAAAATGAAAATATTTTTTATTATAGAAATAAACTAGATTGGCTGTTTCAATCGAAACAAAAGAATGTCATTTGTTTTTATTTTTTGATTACGTCTTTTAGCGTTAGAACCACAGGGACAGTTATCAAGTGTTTTTCTAATAGTGTTGTTATTCGATGTTTTATAACTTTTAAATAAAGCAAAGTTACATAACTGATTATTAAGAGCCGAACACACGACATATTTCAATCGTCTTTTGGCGCGTTTTATGATCCATGCATTCAACGATTGACAATTGAGTGTAGTCAACCAGCTACTAAATTGGAAGCTTTTGAATAAGAATTTTATGGTATATGAATGCAAAACATTTATGGTTGGTTCATGAATATCAAGTGCTTGAGAAACTTGTTTTCTTAACAATCGTTGAGATAAACCGAGGTGGAATTTGAAATAAATAAATGACACACCATGTCTATAGAGTACCATCCATGAATGATGGACCATATGTTTCAATATTTGAGATGATAAATAATAATGATATAGAATTGATTCAGAAATTATTCGAGAGTGTGCGTGTGGGTGTGGTTTAACATCAGAGCAACACTGCAACCATACACACACCCACATTACATCTCAAGATCTGAGTACTTTCAAATGTAAGTTCAATGAGAAAAAGACATTCTTCGATGAAGCATTCAACATTTCGGTTGAATCTTTATCACTCTCGGCACGAATTCATAGATAGATGGTTTCTCGAAGAAAACAAAAAGAATAGTCATTGTTAACTTTAAGTATATAAGCGACAAAAAGAACCTGCAATCAAGTAGTCTCCAGGATTACACATCAGAATCTGTAATACTACGAATTTGTTTCACAAATATAATGGATATGTTTATCTTATATTTAGAATCAAAATAGATTTTTCATGATTAACTCATATTTAAGTAAACATTAGCTTTTAAGTTCACTAATTTTTGTACAGTGTCTTTGCATTTAGAAAACAAGTTGTTTCAAAAAAAATGTAACAGTACTAGAGTTGAATTGTGTTATTTGTTTGCTTCGTCAATAGTGACGGAATATTGTGCTTTGCCCGAGAGTCTTTGGATTTTAATCCATGCTTTATAATATTCATGTTCTAATGTTGTTGTAAAAGGAATTCTAACATCTGTATAGTAATAATTCACTAGCTTCTTTGATTTTCATTGTGCACTTTTCTTAGCTAAATAATTTACAATTTTTGATTTGGTGTTTGCATCTACCTTTTCTGTTAAAGAAAACTCTGTTAAAATTTTTCATATTTCATAAACTTTTATAGCACTAGCGCTTTTCAAATATACCATTAAATTATTAATCAATTCATTAGACGATAAATGAATAAGAGTAACTCCAATTACGAAGTATTCTTTCACAAGATTTTCATCAAATAGTGTGTCCATCGCACTGATAATTACTTTATGATCATATTGTTCCATGGCTGCAAGTAATATAAAAGCATTACCTCTTGCTGGAAAATACGGATGATAGTTAAGCATTTTTTCCAACAATTGAATCATTTGAATTTTATTAAAATTTGGAGAACTTGTTATTTTTCGATACAAATAATCTTCTTTTTGAACACAAGCAGAAACCAAAGATAACAAAATTTCACTTAGAATCAATTCAAATATAGTATTATTAACAACATTCAAACTTATCATTTTGAGTATTAACCACTGTATTAAATTTTCCATTAGAACAATATTTATCGAAAAATTATTTAATAGATTTAATATTGCTTTGTTTACATCATTAGAAACAGTAAAATTACAACGATCTATATTTTGGATTTGATCGTAATTCTGCCGTGAAAGATCTTCAACTCTGGCAGTT
The DNA here is from genome assembly GCA_905329745.1 of Rotaria sp. Silwood2. NCBI lineage: Eukaryota > Metazoa > Rotifera > Eurotatoria > Philodinida > Philodinidae > Rotaria > Rotaria sp. Silwood2. The sequence goes on from CAJNSZ010000426.1 coordinate 68,734, forward strand.
GTCTCGGTGATTAAGATTAATTCAAGATTTTCAAAATAAGTTTCATCAATAATAGTTGCTGAAGCAGAAACTTCATCAAGAATTAATTGTATTAATTCCATATCTCTATGTGAAAAGTATACACACTGTTGAAATTGACTTGTATCTATCGTTGCTAGTAATCTTGTAAATTCAATCCATTCATCTTCTGTAATCTGAGAACGCCTTATTAAATGCATCGCAGAATGAAGTAATTTNTTGCTTTTTACAAATGTTACTCATTTCCGTGTAGATAATCTTCTACATAAGAATGAGATTGATACATCGATCCGAGACCTCATAAACCGGACAGTAAGTTGGAAACTGTGTAAGAGTCTGCAATTTGTCTTTACTTACGAAAGTCAAAACTAAATAGGCCATTTTGTAGAGAATTAAATTCTGCATCGAATGGTATGTCTCTCAATATTTTTTCAAAAATTTTTTTGGTTAAAAAATTCAAAATATAATTTTTCACAAGTTTAAAACCCAGTTTTTGATTCTAAAACCTAACTTTTTTACAAAATAAATGTCAAATTCGTAATCAGCGTTAAAAATTGCATCTAGTAACGCATTCAGATTTGTCCAACTCGAAAAAAAAATTTTTCGAAACTTGATCAGCGAAGTGTCGCGTTACGTGGACAAGCCGTTTTACATTTGAAAGAGCTAAAACAATTTTGGAATGAATCGTCAAAAGATAAAAAAATTATGACATACAAACTTGCAATATGGATTACAAGTAATTTGAAAATGTTAAATAAACAAGATCTTCATCAGACTATACAAGATATATCTAAGTGCTTAACGATTGAAAGAAAATCTCTTGCAGTAATTGAGAAATGGCTCGACTATCGAAAGGATAAAGTTCTGAAGATCTTTGCACACTATATTGCATTACAATTGTTTCTACAAGATTCAAATATTCCAGATTTAATCGATATCATAAATGAGATATTTTATATAGATGATAAATTTAGTTGGGAATCAATTGTAGAAAACTTGATTAGCTTTCGACTTGTTAATTCAAATGTTGTTCATTAAATGTTAATTACATTACATGAAAATATTCATTGTTATTCGAACCTTTCTGTTTTGATTTCTTGTAAAGAAATGTTTGAATTATTTCTCAATTTGGAACTGAAAAGAGTTATTTCGAATGTACGTGAATCATCTAAAGTTTCACTCAATTCATTTTTATCAATGATTCGCTATTGTTCAGGAGATTTGAACCTTTATCTTGTAAAAAATTTTCGCTTATATTTTAATTTATAATCTGAATTTGAAAAAGCTATCAAAGATGAATATTTTGCTATTATTGTCGAATGAATCAATAAAACTTTAACTTCGTATGATATAACGATGATTTTTTGATAGAATTATACAAATATATTGTTACACTTCCAGATGTTAAACAATTTCCTCTAGTCTGCAAAGTAATTGTCAATGCTCTTAACAGAGAATACCATAATTATTTTACAGGAAATAAGAGTATGCTTTTGCAAGATAATATAATTACTGAGTTGGAGAAAATGATTTATTCTTCGTACATATGTTCAGAAGATATTTTAGCTGTTTGTTTACTGGCTTATGGTAATTGTTTAATTCAGTTACACGAATTTAAAATGGGTCAAAATTAGTCAGATGAGATGAAAAATATTCTTACTATTATTTCTCAAAGATCGTCATCAGAAGTGACTTCTATCAGAACTAATTTTTGTTTATTATTCATCGAATCTTTAGATATAACCTGCCTGACAATACTGAAATGGTTCAGAAACAAGTCAAATACAACATCTGAAAAGCGATACAAGATATTGTTACAACAAACATTATATTGCACGAAGGATACATCACGTACCATATTTATAGATGAAACAATTGATAACTTAAAAACACATTCTACTGAGCTTATTGATTTTTTTTGTCATTGGTCTATACAATTGTTTGTGTAACATAGATAAATTTGACTCTCTTTTTGATCCTATGCCTAACTATATCGGTATAGGTGGAGATATCAGTAGCAGTAATTGGACTGCATTTTGAGATGCTATTCAAAGAAGTATTTTTGGTGAAAAAAGAATCCACATGGCAATGAAGCATTAATAAATAATTATGCAGATTTTGGTATACTAACAACTAATTTAGTTGAAATGTGCGAAGCGTATACGGATAATTATTTTTTTGACATTGAACAAGGTCCTAATTTGAGCAATCTCACAGAGGTTAATCAAAACGTGATTGACGAATTGTTTCAAGTTTTAGATTTCAAGATGTATGATAGAAAATTTAAAAGTTCTTGATGGATATTGAAATATCTTGTCAATAGTCATATTATATCTTTGTTGGAAGCGCATCAGAGGATTTCACTTACCAATAACATCTTTGATTGCAACGCCAATCAACTTGGAAAGAGTAAAGAATATATTTTTGACCTGTTACCGAACACAAGTTGTTTTAATAAAAGTGTTTTTTCCGATTTCAATAAAGTATTTTTTAGTAAGAGTGATATTCATGAAGAATTCGAAAAAGTAATTAATCTTCTTGACAAGAAGTTCATTTTCTTTGTCAGAAGAAATAATTTCTGATCATTTTTCCGAATAGTTCGAACTAAGAAGATCATTTTGTATTTCTATTAGATTCTTGCACCATCACATTTTTTTTCTATAGTACATCTCATTATGATTAAGAATATTGTTCATTTCAACATTTTATTTCTATCCAATTTAATTGTTCATTATTGTCAAGCTCTTTTTTGTTTTTTTGTTTTTTTTTCATTTTAAATCTTCTTTATTTTATCTATGAAAGTATTTGTTTATGTTTAATAAATCTTCATTCCGAAAATGTAAAAAGATAGGTAAGGGTTAGTACCCAGAGTTATCAGAAACGCTAAAATCCTCATATATCTTACGTTTATGCAAACTGCAATAGATTTCTACAAGACGAAGAATTTTAATATTCTATGCTTATTTTGAAAATTTATTCTTTTTTTTTCGAATTAAAATTTCCATGCATAAAAATTACAAAAATGTCAAAAAGTATTATATAAGTACATATTCTGTTACAATTACAATTAAACAAAATCACACATATGTTACTATTCTTTTTCACAGAATTATCCATCATTAATATATGCGAAGCCTAAGACCATCGAAAAACAATAATTGAATACTTAACCAGATGCTTCTGGACGTTTTACTTACTAGAGTACCGAAAGTAACGAAATAGAAAACGTAAACGGTTGGAACATTCTTCGTACTTCCATTTTCTATACATTCAGGATGCACTATTAAAGCTTCAATCTCCACAATCGCGCCCAGACTGGCATAGATATCTACATTCCATCCTCAATAAATACGGGAATAAATTCGTTGGTAATGTGCTAGATTAAGATTGACAATTTCTCATCACGTCAATCATTATAAAATGACTAATGACCGATTGAACATTTTTCATGGCAGAAAGCTCGTCGCATGAGGCCTCTTCAATTGGTTAAATTGACATTGGAAATGCTCGTGTTATTGATCAATGAAATTCTGTACGACTATCTGTCGAACTGAATTATTATTATTGTATGACATGATCTCTTGAATAGTACACGATTCATCATATATATATATAAAGCACTTTACTTCTATTGGATACACTTATTCTTTTATTTTCTTTCTTTTACTTTCCTCTCTCTTCTTTCTTCATTGGTATATACTTGTTCGTTGCTGTCACACCTGTCTCTCTTTCTCTCTATATTTTTTAATAAATTAGATAAACCAGTGCTAACAAAGGTGTATTTCCTTTATTCTCTTAAATTATTCAGTAATGTTCTTTCACTCGCAACATTTGTTTTTTTTTTCATATATTTGGTATGACAACATCCAATGAAAAGGTAAAAAAATAATACGTTTTCCAAGTTTTTACTTATCATGTTGAAAGAACATGAATTTAGAGAAGAAAATTAATTTGTGTGATGTTATATTTTGAAGAGTTTCGCCAAAAAAGACAACTCTATTAAAACAAAAATCTACGAATAAATCTCCATGAAAAATAACAGCGTATTTGTCAAATATCACAAACAAATTATTGGACTTTATGAAAGATAAAGAACAAAAACTCGGTATCAATTGGAGAAATTGAGATTACAGGTCAGATATCATAAACAATACATCATTATCTAAAATTCGTTGCTTGTATAAAATTCAGTGAAAAATAATATTGGTGTCAAGATAGGCTGCTGTTTTGTGTGATGCTAACTGAATCTTTTCTCAACCGTTTAATCGAATGTGTTCTGATAACTGATCTGTATCAATTTAAAAGATTAGCAAAGCCACAAAAACAAAATATCATTACACTTTAGATCTGTATATTTTGATTATTAAAAATATGATTGTAACCATTGTATGAATAACGATGACATAAAACTATATCTATAAAACTACCAAATTGTGTTCTCAAACATTTATCAACGATATTTTTTCCTCTAGCTAAAGGTACAAAAGCTTTCTTAAGACTAAGAATTCTCCTGGCACTTCCATTGAATCATTATCTTGGCTAATTAAAGAAAAAAAACGTATCCTTACTTGATCCTTTGCGAAGATCATGCGAATATGATAAGAACAATTTTTTATCTTTATTCTATGCCATGATTAATGTTTATTTATGTTAAACGATAAAATATGAAGAAAAATGGATTTAGCTCAGAAATTCAGTTTAAAACTCCAGAAGATGAAAAAAATATTGTAATCTAAATGGTATTTGCTTAAGTTCAGAAGCATAATCACCATCCACTTGATGTGCAATTCGCGCCTAAATGACCATCACCTCCAAAGAATGGGCATTCTATGTACTTCATATGACATTGCTGTATGCATTCCATGACGTCGCAAGGATTGAGGGGAAAACTGCCTTGATAGCTCGGTATACAACCACTTCTTGAGCAACATGTACAAGCGCATGTACCACCATTGATTGATTTTGTAAAGCAAATAGGGCTGATCATGCTTACAAGAATCAAAATGATTATTTTATTCATATCTAAACAAATCACTAATTGAAAACGACATTTGTTTGGAAAAAAAGACAAAACATACTTTTATTGTTTCAAGATAATTGAGAAGAAGGTAGCTAATAAGACCTTTACTCTAGTCTAAATGCTATTTTTTTCGTTTTCTAATTGTTTCAACTACATCATGGGCAATTTATACCATTTTTCAGCTTGCTTGATCCTTTATTTGACAAAAGATAAATGTGTCATTATTTATATCATACTCGTCTGACACTGTGAGATATCGTCACGAATGGTATTAAATTGGCCCAAAGAAAAAATAACGAAAAAAGTGACGGAAAGCAAATAACGCAAGATTTATAGCAAGAAAATAGAATACTGATTACATGAGAATATCGAAAAAGGTTATTTTAGTATTTTCAACTAGCAAAATGAAGATATTTCGTTGGAAAAAAATTTAATAGATGCCTAAACAGGATATGTCCTGATTGCCAAGATTGGGTTCAGGGTAACTTTGATCATTCAGGGAGCTGATTGAAACATTCTCAGTGAGATCGATGGGATTACTGAGGATTTGGAAAAATTGTTGAGAATTATTGAGTAAAAGGGTGAATAAGATGCTGGAGATTTTGCTGAACAAAAGAAACGAGAATATCGAGAATGGGGCGTGGATCAACTCTAGTTCGGAACACTCCTGTTAGTAGGTACCAACAAACACTAGGCGGTGTTGTATACCTATCCTGATCTGCATTATGCGTGACACTTTCACTTTCTTTTTACTTTCAGAAAGGAAAGGAAAGTTGAATCGTTTTATGTCAAAAGTATCTGTATTATCGACAACAGAGATACTAAAGCGATCATTTTAATATCGGTAACTCCAATAAATCTTTATGTTCCTTTTTCTCATTACTTCAAGTTAAACCCCTACTACTCGTGTCACATATCTGTTTCTTTCAGTCTTGAATTAATTTTTTCCATGTTTCCATGCTGCTCCATTGCACCACAATTAACTTCAAAGGTTCTTTTTTCCCCTCATATGGTAAGAAAAAATTATTAAGCATGATTCTGGCTCGATCTCACACAAGTTTTGGATGCTTGTCAATAAAAGAGATTGGTTAGAAAGAAAAATTTGATTTTCTTTTCTTATCAATCGTTTCCTGTAAATATCATTCAATTTTGAACTAATTGACAAATTTTTGAAGGGTTTCAATGAAATTTTATATGGTGATACGTGGTCTATATATTATGCAAGCAGTTTGACTGTCGTGTTTCTTTTACCGATGAGAAAAGTAAGTCAATAGAGTGAAAAAGAAACGATATATGTACTGGTTTATGATGTCGTTTTAAATTACGTAGAATATATCGGGAAGAGTTAAGTAGCTTGCGAACTCAAAGAACTAGCAACTTTTGGCTCTCACTACTCAGAAGTAGGTACTAGTAACGTCAATCTAAGTCAAATTCAAAAATTTGAGGGATGGTCCTAAAAAATTTCTGTTAAGATCCTCTGAAAATTGTCTTCCCGATCAGAAAGCTTTATTAAATTTTTTTCCCGATTTCTTCAATATGACAATTGTGAGTCGCCAATTTCACACCTGAGTTAGGTCGAATCTTCAGCGAAGGCTTGTAAGACGTATCTTTAACACTGTCACGAGAGAAGAATCAACTATTACAATTAAAGGTCGACAGATTTTCTAAAAACATCTAACTAATCAGGCTATTTTCCCATAAAGTAGGTTTAGTTTCTTAACATTTGCTTGCAGACGGACGTCTCACCTGTCTAAGATGAAGAGTCGAACTAACTCAGCGGTGAATTTGACGACTCATTATCGTCACATTGAAGAATAGGAAGAGTTTAAGATCTGCTGTTTTGAAAAATTTTTTTGCTGGCATTTGATCTCTCTCTGGAAAGCAAAGCAAACATTGCTACGAAGCTCAGTATAGATGGAAACTTAAATTTTCTTGAAAGCCCAGGTTGAGTCGAGTAAGAGAGTTTGGTTTTCAGAGGTTTCATATAAGATAGATAAAGTCAGGTTGAAAATGTAATAAGATTTCCTGAAAACCTAGCAGAAATTTCTTAGGATTATCTCTCAGACTTTTGAATTTAATATAGATGTACGTTGCACAGTTCCCACTTCCGAGTGATAAAAACCACAGATTGCTAGCCGTTTGTGTTCCAGGGCTATTCAACTTCTTGCGACACCCATCCTATGCTGAGAAGGACAGCAATTGCATTTGACTTGCAAGTGTCATCTCTTCTGTCCAGGCTAAGATTTGAGACAAAGCGAAAAAACGAATAAGTATTGAACCATTGATATATATTAAAGATAGCTATGCAGTTTATTTTCATCAGTAGTTCGCTTTTTCATGGAATACAAAACAATATGAACAAGTAAAAGTCAAGACTGAAAATCAAAATTCGATGTAAAATCATCTACTATAGCTTTTTTGGTGATATATAGGTTGTTTATCTTCTTTTGTTTCACTTGAAACTTATGAATAGCAATAGAAACTTTAGAGCTAAAAGAAAGTGATAGTTATCTTTAAAGATATTTCTTGGTGATAGTGAGACGTACGCGAGGGTGTGAGTGTGGGTGTGGGTGTTGGAGTGGGATGTGGTTGTTCATATTCAGTATATTCACACCCACACCCACACCCACACCCACGCCCACCCACACCCTCCCACACCCACACCCACACCCTCAAGATGGGAAATGAATGAAACGAAAACATTGTATCCTTCTTTTGTCACGAAAGTTACTCAATTATGATCAAAATATCTAACTCAGAAGAAGGACAAAGGCCTAGACAAACATAATTGATTCCCTTTCTGATACTAAATATTCGAAGAAGATGAGATTAAAGAACTAAAAAGAAGACAGAATGCTTAAAGAAAAAGCTGTTAGCGCAATCCCTTGACGGATTAAAAATGTGAAACACGATACACCTATGGATACTAATTAAATGGACTTCGTTTTCTTCCAATTATTTACGATAGATTTGTAGCTTATTGTTTATTTCATGCTTCAAAACTAGAGGTTCTTTATGACGGTCTGGGGGAGTGGGTCCAAAATTTCTACTCTATACACTTCAACACTCCTCTCAGATCGTGTTTCACAAAATATTAATTCTTTTTATCATAAAAGATATTCGATGAAGATCAGAATATATAACTGAGTAAGAAGAAAGAAAACCAAAAGGAAAATATCTGCTTTTTCCTCACAATGAATACTGAATTATGATCAGAATAAAATACTGAAGAAGAGGAAAAAAGACTTGACAGAAAATATCTCATTTTTAATGAACGATACTGTTATGTTTAGAATAATTGGCAGAACAAAAAGGAGAAAGAGTTAAACGATGACATTTTATTCCCTTTCTAACAACGCACTCAATGAAAATCAGAATGTCGAACTGAGAAAGAATGAAAAGAGGGTAATGAAAATATTTCATATTGTTCCTTATAATAGTTACTGAAGTATGATCAGGGTAGCTAATTGAAAAAAGCGAAAAGAAGGAAAGGAATATATTCAACTGTTCTTCTGAAAAAGAAGGGTGTGGGTGTGGGTATGGATTTTATTAAAGGTCACACCCACACCCACACCCATCTATTCAGAAGGGAAAACCAGATATAGTATGCTGTAGAGTATTTTACAGCACATCGAATAACATATAGTAAAGGGTGTGGGTGTGGGTAAAAAGAAGACTAACAGCCACAACCCATACCCACACCCACACCCCACACCCCACACCGAGCGTTTTTCAAATTACTAACATAGTCGTCATCAACAATACAAAGAACAATGAGATTCTTGATTGATTCAAATCAAGTCTATTCATAGAACATTATATTGTTTTACTCAACATCACCCATTTCTATCTTGAAATTTGAACTTTCAAATTGTTCCATTTGATTGATAAACTCATCGATGTGATTCGTATATTATGATGAAATGCATGTGCATATATATGTGTATGTTTCTTCATCGAATAGAGAGTACAACAGTGGAGACGCTAATAGCAGTAAAAAGAAGTTTGTAGAAGTAAAAATTGCTTATACCTTCGAAAAAAATTCTTTTTTTACGATTCCCATTAACTAAATGCATGAAAGTAATTGAAATAATTTTCAATCACCATGCCGAAAAATATTTTGAATTTAGAATTGAGATCAGACGATTTTTAGGAATCAAATCGCTTACCAAGGAAAAACATGATCCCGATGATGCAAACCATATACTATGCTCAAAAATGAAAGCATTTCGATGACCAATACATTTGTTTTTTGGTTGTGGAAGTACATGATTCATCATATTTATATTGCACCATTTCGCCATTCACTTACCCAACGTATACAAAAGGGTGAACAATATCGATTTGTTTATCATTTAGTAACTCATGTTCCGACGTGATAAAGTTATTGAATACCTCATCAAAACCATCAACTTTTCAATTAATTTCATAGTAAGTCCAGGTTTTTTTTTATATGACATGTTTATTTCATGTCATCGGTTGCGCCAGAGTATTGATCAGGATTTGTTTGGAAAGCTGCACTGACAATCGAAAAAAGAAGGTGTTGTATTGTGTTTACTTACAGGACTTACTAAGACGAAAAAGACTCCGAAAAGATTTGAACGTTTGAACTTCCATTTTTCGATTTTTTATATATTTACCAATACAAAGACAGATAACCCAATGTTGAGCTGGAAATATTGTTTATGGACAGATTTAACCATCGCTAGAATGCTTTCAAAGTCTTAGTCAAAATGAATGTTTTCTTAACGAAATACTCAATTTTTAAAATATTTAAAAATCTACAAATAAATATATATCATTATGAGCGAAATTCTAGATCGAGTTTTCTTTTATTAGATTTTAGAAAAATCGAATAGGATGTCAAGGAAGCAGTGCATTAGTGATAAGCCGAGAGAAAAGATGAAGACAGTCAAAACATTTTTTGTTGAAAACGAGTGTCAAACACAAACTTCATATAGTCAGTTCATCAGAATGGTTCATATGATGATTTGTTTGCTGACAGCTGTTGTTTAATCTTCGACCCAAATTCCGAATTCAAACATCAACAACTGGCTCGAAAGTGGTTTATCAAAAACCAAATCAGATCACACATCATTCTTTCAGACTCAATGAATGAAAAATGAAATCTGAGAATTCAAATAGAGGATCATATTTTTGCTAGATAACTTAATAATTTGTCCATAATTTAGGAATGAAAATTTTCATCATCCATATTCGAACCAAACAATTGTCTCTGGAAAGTTACTCAAATGAGCCATTCGTAATCAATATCGATCCGTCTTCCACCATCAAACAACTCAAAGACACGATTGCACAACAAATCAATGAATCTCCATGCGATCAATTTTTAAGTTTCGAAGGTCTAACACTTGAAGATAAACATACACTTACATCATATGCTAACATCAACGACGGAAGTACCATGTTGATGGTGATATGGCGTAACGCTTCTCGTAAAAGATACCAAGTGTTTGTTTCAATACCAACAAACGACGAGAAGCGTGAGGTCATTGGCTTACATATTTTCTATCATGACACAGTGGCCCAAGTAAAACAGGCTATTTATGAATGCACGTCCATACCCGTGATGAAACAAAGAATTATTTTTGCTGGCAAACAGCTTGAAGATGATCGAGTTTTCTCGAATTATGGTATCCAAAAAGAGAGCACTGTACATCTTGTGTTTCGAAATGTGACCCCAACTGCCGACGTGCCACCGCAGCCTGTTAAAGAAATCGTATCGAACGATCGCCGCTGTGATATTTTGTAATTACAATCAAAATTAGATATGAACATGAATTAGTCTTGAAAATAGGATTTTGAGAAGTTTCGTGCTTATAGAGCGATGTTTATAAAGCCACTTTTGAAATATTCTGTAACATGATACATAGAATTCTTTCTAGATTCCTAGAAAAGACGAACTCTATCTTCATTTTGTCGAATTTTTAATCATTTGACACAAAATTTATGAACAATGATTCAAAAATTGCCGCCTTTGATGACGACGTATAAAACAAAGAATCATTTTCTTAATCATTGCTATACAAAGAACTCCATTGTCTTTATTTCATCCGTCCTAATTTCTAAGTTTGTCCATTGAAAATTTTAAAACTGTTCCGTAAAGCGGCATTATTTCATCTGTTGAAACATGTCACTTTTATGAGTTTCTTGAATGCGAATGAATCATACAATTGGCGAGCAATTCAATGTAATTTAGAATAAATACAAGAAGCGCCGTTTTTTGGTGAATTATATTCTCTGGCGATTGATCTAAGAAATTGATTGGGTTTATTGTATTTATTGTAAATACAATAAAAACGTTTACACTCACTACATCGATTCTTATTGATTGTGGCGAAATCAAGGATCTCATTGTTTTCTTTCTAATCAGAAAACATAATAAAGGTCTAAATGCTTTTTGAAACGAGGTTGTATTGTCACTGACTAACCATCTATGATCTATCGTCTAGAAGTGTTCTTGACTGTTCATGAGATGACATGAATGCTGTTTAAAACTCTTGCCAACGCAGGAAAATATTAGGGTGTGGATGTGGGTGGGTATGAGTGTTCTGTGAGTGTTTATCTTCTATTAACCCACATCCACACCTCTCACCCACTCCCACACCCTGTGAGCGTGGATGTGAATGAAGAGAAAACTCCTACATGGAGGGTGTGGATGTCGATATTGAAGAATTTTATGTCAACACCCACACCCATACTCACACCCACACCCCACACTTCACACCCACAACCGCACTCCCACACACCCACATCCTAATCGTTCATATTTCACGAATAATATTGATTTAACTGAAGAAAAACATTATGATAAGTTACATAAAACTATATCAATTCGGTTTCAAGCATAATAACTGTGAGAAATGAGTACATCAGCCAGAACTGCCAGTTGATCTTCAGTGAATTGTTCTCGATGTTCATGCCACGAATCATGATGAGTACGACGAAATTCTGACAAACAGTTTCTAATCGATTTCTAAAGACAAAAAATATGGTACATTCACATAATAGCAGATTGGGAAAAACACACTTGTATTATATCGGGATCATGCGAATGTTCACAGAGAAACATCAATGCATCTGGTACATAAGTTGGAATATCATATGGACTTGAGAGAACAATGGCACAGAGTCCCAAAACACCTATAACGATAGTCAAAATTATCGACAGTAATGAAACATGTGTTTTTGAAGCTTTTCTACTAAATACAATATTCAAAGACGCTGATCTGCATGGAATTCATTCCACTTGAAGACATTCTCTTTTATTAATATTGAAAAAAGACTTTTTAATGCAATTTTTGTTTTCCACTGTTTCAACAGGAAGAAATCCGAACTTTTGATAGACCAATCAATCTAGTATAACTCTTAAAAGCAAGAAGGAATCGATGGATTCCAAATCCCATGGGAATTCGATGCAAATCGCAGGAATACTTGAATTAAATATCTGAGCAACACTGAACTTATAACTCATGCTCATGAATAACAAATATCATTTCATTCCTTTAATATTTTGAAACCTATTCTTCTAAGAGACCCATATAGACGTAAGGAAAATAAGGGTGGAGATGAACAGAAGACGCAGATTCACATCCTCATCAATATCGTTAACTGAACATTCGTTGGCTATAGAAGCGACTGCTTTCTAACGAAATAATGTAAGCCAAAGAGTGACATCTAATACGATTATTTGTACAGGTCCAATAGTTGAGAAATCTCAAAGGCTTTGCACAATGGCGCTGATATTGATTCATAGATGGGTGAATCGGACTACAATTTTAAATTCGACATAAAATATATTGTTAAAATTGAACCAAGGGACTAGCTCCAAAGACAAACTTGCGGTCTTTTCATTTTATCCAATACTTAGTAAGTCGTAGTTCCTCGGTCAATACTATTCTTCCTACACTGATCAATAATGATCTACCCGTTAATATTAATACAAAAACAAAGCATAAGTAAATAATCTATTGACATTTTACCAAATGATAGGAACGATATACTAACTGATTAGCTTACATTGTTCACTATCCGGCTCACTTAATAAAATAGACATGATTAGTGAGGAAACGTAACAAGTTAGTTGTAATCGATGTTACTTAGGTTTTTGCTGCCCTCTCATGGACAAAGGAAAATGAAACAGAAGAGCTTTTTTGTGTCACTAGTGTTGATGCATATCTTATAAGAAAATTTGTCTAGACTTAGTGATGACTAAGCTCATTTTTTGCGTCGGATAAATCAATATCACTCGACTTTCACAATTCAAGGAAAGCTTGGAGGTACCGATTGAATCTTCGAGAAAAAGACAGACAGCTAGAAAACAAAAGGAATATAAATCCGGAACTCGATGAGTATCTCGAATATTCGAGTAAAGGTCAAAGGATCCAGTACATGTGAAATCTGTTTTATTTCCAATTCAAATCCAATGAGTTGAACTTTTCATTAAAGTTTCCAAAAATGCCACAAAGAACGAGAAAAAGAGTGCTTAGAAATAATCAGCACCAAAATTATCTCATGATCTTCTCCTTTATGATAATTTTAAGAAGACTATTTATCAAGTTTATAGTCTAGCCTATAATCTTCTTTCCAGGTTTGATGTTAACTTTCTTTGGAAGACAAAAAGAGAATCTGAGATCAGACAAAATAGTTCATTAGTACAAGTTTAGTGTGAAACAAAATCTGTATTGCATAACCTGACGAAAATAAGTACAACTCATTAGATTAAGAGTCAAGCTAGTACTTCAGATTTAATGTTGCTTTTTCATCTGAATCATATAAATATAGCTGATCCTAGGACCAATTTCATCCAATAAGAGTTTCCGAGCTAATTTCTCCTTCAGTCTCAACCTCATTTTCTCTTGTGTAAAATTTGATGTCAAAACAATATATTCATAGATAGAGAGCCTCTTGTCTTTTAGTAGACAAGAAGGCTGTGCTGCTATCTGATTGATTTAAGCATGTTCAATTGTCAAATTATTGAATGAACACAGGTTACATGTACCATGCCATAGATTCAATTGATTCGACATATTTCTTGTACTACTCATCAATTTATGTTTTTCCTTGCTGTTTAATATTCTGCCTCTGATATATTTCTATAAAAATAATAAAGTGAATTGTCGTGTTGTCAAAATGGACTTGATACCAATCTATTTAGGTTAACTGTATAGGATTTGCAAAATAGATAATCTTAACGAACCATCTTGTGGTATACGTATGAAAAATATGAACATCTAATGCAGGAACGTCATGTCGTATGAACACATCTTGGGAACTATGCATTTCACACACATAAGAAAAAAAAATCTATATAAGAAAGGGTAATTTCGAGTTTCAATCGCTTTCTAGATCGAACATTTTTCACTTGAAAATAAGTTTGACTTGTGAAAATATATCAATTGCTTTTAATCACAGTTTTAATGAAATGTTTTTTTCCATGTGCATGACTTTCTTGAGATTCTTGAACAAGAAAGTTATGTGTTATGGACAAACCTTGATGTATGCATAGGTCAAGCACACGAAAAAAAAGCTCAACTAGGAAATGATTTTCCTCAGTAGTTTAATGCAGCTTTTGTAACCATATGGTAAAGCAATGAAGTCTTGATACTGAGTTCTATGAGACTTTCAGGATTAGAGTGAGGATCAAAGAAGTTCAATATGAATTTCGACAATGTCATTTGTGATTATAAAAAAATTGATTGTATCTTAGCACTTAAACGTTGCACTGCGTTCATTTCATCATTATATACATACTTACCGCCATGCCGTTTAGCAATATTGTTCGATAATGTGACGTTCTTGCCATCGCTTTTGGTGCAATAATTAGTCTTGCTCATCATATGAAAGTATTTCTTTTTACAATTAACATATTAAAAAAAAATCTTTCAAGAAAAGAAAAGGCAAGAACATCCTACCAGATCTTCATTAGTCACTTGGATGTAGTTGCATTGGTAGAAACCAGACAAAGTCATCAATGCAGCTATTCGCACTTCATATTGTTCATCAAATAGACATGTGAGTACAAGTTTATGCAATTGTTTAGCATAAGGACGAGCATTAAATAGATTGCAAAAGATCATATTTTGTGCAAACTCAATGCCCGCTCGACGTGCATGCCATTTTGAGCTTGTAAAAACCTGCGTATGAGACGATAAAGAGATAATTTGTAAAATCTTTTTTTGAACATATACTTGTTCTAATTGTTGAATAAGTGCTTCTAAAAGGTTTGCATTTAAAAAAGACATGCCGACATATAGTCGACTGATTGTTAATTTTTCTCTAAAGACATTGCCATTGGTCGCAATACTTTCGATTTCACATAGCTAGAACAATTACGTGTTGGAAAGTTTTATATTAGCAAGTTGATATGTTTACACAAGCCTAATCTAAGTACATACATAAGGAAAAAGACGAACTATGGCATTTTTTACTGGTTGTTGACACCAGAAGAAGAATTGCATGTGCATATCAATCACTACATTGCATTTCAAAGAAAAAGATACACCACCCTATACTGCACTTTGTAAACATCAAGTGATTGTATTTTTACCTGCTTCAATGAAATTCAACGCTTTGCGTGCTTCAACATCAATGCCAACTACTTCATCCGATATATTGACTGAAAATGATATTGAAATAAAAGTAAACAGAATTCTATCTTACTTAATGATGTCCTTTCATAAATTTCAATAGCTTGACGCAGTCGTTTACATATAGTATCGATAAATTGACTAGTATTAGGTTGGCGTGTCGATTTTCCATTGAACAATGTTACATCAAAGCTAATTGATATTGATAATATACTAATAACAAAAAAAAAAACGTTCTGATTTTGTATTACAAATAAACTCGGATCTGTTACTTACCTGGCAATACCTTCCCGTACATTCTTGTATGGATGATCGAGAAGTACTTTGGCATAGTCATTAATCTCACACCAAATAGATGGAATACGCCATTGAAATTCATTTAAATTTTGTATTAAAGTCCAGCGACATATTTCGTTGAATGCATTCAACATTGTTTTAGTATTGATCAATGTGCGAATAAAGCGAATGAGTCGATACATACGACGAGGATCTTTATTCTCCTTTTAGATATAGACAAGTTTTAGCGAGAGAAAAGGTACACAACTGACCATACTGTATTTGAAGCATGTATTCCAGTAGGAGTGAGTTTCGGAATTGAGATTTGTACAAACTTCAGTGAGAAATGGTGTGAGCTTTTCCCAGAGTTCATTAAGCTAAATAAAAACAATAAAGCATCTTGTATTTACTACCATCTACGTCTAATTAGGAAAAAAACGAATTGATGCTTTTTTTGATGATTCAAATTCAATTATGACGTAAAGTGAACATATTTGACTTACCATTTCTAATGTCCAATATTTCGAACCACAAATCATGCCAGCCACTATTTCAGCTGCCACTCGATGACTGCCTGCCTGTTTTTCTTTTGTTTCTTCATGAATAAGCATGTATAGTTGTTCCATGAAATTCTCCAGGAAAGCAAGACCGAAATTGCGAAAGAGACCCTAGATGATCAAATAAAGTATTCATTTACATGAGACTTAAGAAAATCACTATAAAACAAATTTATTAGCTGAAAAAAATTATTACAACAAATTTATTCCCAGAATCGGTAGATTTTGTACTCATTTCACTTATATGAAAAAGCTTGTTAGCACAGCCTCTTTGGCGCTAAAATGTGGAACTCGTACGTCTTCTAATATCATTATAATAATACAAAAAAACAACTAAACTGACGAAGATCTAACAGATGATAGTTGCTCTCCAATGATAATAAATTGTCAGTATATCGCTCTACCTAATTTCTTTTGGTATTTCGAATATATATTTCTTTCGCTTATTTTTTTTTGGCTGCCGCTCCATTTCGTAATTTTTTTTTTGTTATTCGTACGTTATTTCTTTCTTTTTTTTATTTCGTTTTTCTTAGTTTACATTTACTTTTATTTTTCTCATCATTGATTTAACTGACTAATAAGCCTGTTGCATATATTTATTGAATTCCACAACAACTCTAAAAACGCTATTATGTATCTCCATAAACACAGAAACACTGATATTAATTATTTCCGAAAGTTAAAATTCAGTTAGTTCATNGTTAAATAGTTGCTCACTTTCAACCAGGATTCGATCTATTCAAATTACTCTTAATCATAAATGGCTTGATTTTGGAAATGATGACTGGAATGCCTTTCGTAAACTGACAACTTTGCCGATGTTGAAGTCTTTACGTGTACTTTTGCGTGGTATACGTATTCCACCAGATG
The DNA here is from genome assembly GCA_905329745.1 of Rotaria sp. Silwood2. Classification (NCBI taxonomy): domain Eukaryota; kingdom Metazoa; phylum Rotifera; class Eurotatoria; order Philodinida; family Philodinidae; genus Rotaria; species Rotaria sp. Silwood2. Next base: position 86,085 of record CAJNSZ010000426.1, read on the forward strand.
ACAAAAGTTGCCAAATTATTGCAGAAACAGCATCAATGGTCTCTGATTTTTGCTTTTGCTTTCGACGTCGTGGTGATCGAAATGAATATGATATTGATATAGCATACACGAAGCACTCTTTATTCATCAAACAATTACGAAATCGTATTCTTGCTTTACCAGTAAATGAAAACCCGTATATTGTTGTTGAGAAATATAGTTTTGATTAATAAATAAATATCAGATCATTTTAATTAGTTATGATTATAACAAAAAATGCAATCTTATTTTTAGCTTTTTATTTTCGAAGAAGAAAGAAACTGATAAAATTTAAAACCTCTAAAGACTGACAATTATAGTTGTTAATTTTTATCGCAAGAGAGCTTATATAAGAAGTTGATTTGATCCATTGAACTTTTTCAAACTAAATCCAGCACAATCACATATAGTATGCAAGAACTTTAATCGAAGAGTACTATGATACCAAATTTGAGCTATGCTTCAGATACTTTTGAGAATTTTCTCAGCCATACACTAAGCATATGAATGTGCTAACTTCTTTCTTGAACTCGATAAGACACGCATGTGAAACTAAGCTTCTTTGCATATAAGTTGAGAAAAAAATCGGAACTGCTTCGAAATGCATTCGATAGTCTCAGTTTCAGGGTATATTTGTACTTGAAAGTCAACTTGTCAATCCATCGTTTTACAAAATTTCAAGGTATGCAAGAGTTCTGCTGGCAATTGCATAACGATAATACCTTAATTTTTCACATCAACTTTTAACATGTAAAATCAGAAGAAACCTGGTTCTATTATAGCTTGTTAGATAGCATTTTTCACGGCCTACACAACCCTATAACTTTTAAAATTATTAAAGGTGAGCCAAAACACAGTTAAGAACGATACTGAAAAAACGATGTTAATATAATATAACATAGTTGATTTATCATTTTTCTTAAAATCAATACAAGCTAGATTCCATTATAACTTATGAGGTGACATTTTGCATGAACGATAAAATCGTGTTATGCGCTCAATCAGAAAAGTGAAGCCGCTATGATGACATAGGCACATACTACTGTCGTCGGTCTCAAAGTTCGTATAGTAACTCAACTCCTGATGTTCGAGAAATCGGTATGTGCCCTCTTGCAACAGCAAGTCTCTGGTATCTGACTGTCGAAAGAGATGTTGTTTCAACATTTTTTCATCCACTTGCTGCCGTAAAGCCGCTGGATGTTATTGATGATAGCATTTAGTTTTCCGACGAAGAAAGCTACTCAGATGACGATAATTAATCGTCTCTTTCGTTGACTAATACAAAAGACGATAACGATGGCAGCAACGAAGACTCAGGTTGGTGACTTCATTTCGTATCTCGTAAACTCTTGCAAGTACTTTGCAAAAATTCAGTGCTTTGCTTATCGCTATTTTCTGTAGCAGCATAAACAACAAACACAGCATCAAAATAATTCAAGAAATTAGTAAGTCACAGATTTTAAGGTCCAAGTGAAGTGATGTCATTGAACCAAAATCTCAAATGAAGTTAAGCTTCACTTCACTTTCTTATCTATGATTAATTCAGAGAGAACGTTGTTATTAGACTCATATCAGATATGATCAATAGTCTTATGTTTAACTTTTTCTGTTCAACATCGTGCAAATATGACAGCATTTGCATGATTGTCCTTTTTAATAGGACCAGGTAAGGCGCCAATAAGTTCTACTGCTACTGATGCAACCTAGCTAATAGTCCTAGGACAATGATCTAATACCGTTCGCAAAATCTTGACGGGTGTGGGTGTGGATCTCGATGTTACTGCGAGAGTTGAGAAAAAAGAAACACCCACACCCTACCAAAAATTCGCGCAGAACTCTTGTTAAACTCATCTAAATAACTATGTGAAAATCGTGGTAAAGTTTTTCGTCTTGCAAATCCTGAAAGTAGGGTTTTTAGATTAAATCATATGAATGAAGTCCAGTTTTTTTAAACCTTTTTTTTCAAATTTTTCTCCTAAGTATTCAAATGTGATTTCTATGTATAGAACTCTAAAAAAATCTATGAATATTTTACGTTCATTTGATAAATAAATACTTTCCATACTCTCTTCTGATTCACTGAGGATTCCAAAGACGATAAAATTTGTTTTCCGCTTTACTAATATATAATTCTGACTCGGAAAAAAGTCTTTTATTAACGGATCCTTTCCAAATTTGACGCCGATTTACTTTTTTTATCTGAACAAACTACAAAATATATAGAGCTCAGATTGTGTCTTTTTGAAAAATTTTCACATTTTTACTCATTTGTTGTCTGGAATAGAATCAAAAAGAAAGTGTAAACTTGTGAAAAGTGACCATTTTGAAGTATAAACAAAGCAACGATAAGAAATATTTAGGGTGCGTGTGAGTGTTGTTACAGAGAAGACCCACAAATACATATCACACTCTTGTAACATGAATTATGTCAAATCGAAAAAGATTCGCAACACGATCTACATATATGTATTATTATTCAATTCTATAGTTTTAAATATCATTGAAACAAAAAAAAAACTATCAATGTAAAAAAGATTCATTCAAATATTGACTAACGTAAGTATAGGAGAGAAAACATCTTTTTTTTAAGCCAAACTTTGTTTTTGATTTGCAATCTTATTTATGAATTTCTTTTCAGTTTAGCATCAGTAAGCATGATATGTGATAATCGATTGATCTGTTAGGATAATGAACCCATTGCTTGACATAGTTATAAAAATCAAAAGATGATTTTGAAACAAATCTGATCTACATTTATTTTTCATATAAATGATAAACAAATAGCAAGAAGATATATGTATTGAACAAATGAAAAGAAACATGTTACACCAAATATCGATCTATCTTTTTAATATAACGTTTTTAAGAACATGTTTTCATGAATAAAAGTGCATATTGATTTGTTTTCAGCAGATGCTATTAGAAATACCAACCAAGAACACAAAACAGTTATAAATCCACAAAATCGATAGATACTTAATCGGTCCTAAAATTGAATAGAAAAATATAAAGAAAAATGTTCTTCTCATTTTCATATCAAATATTCTTATATAATCATCGACATAGTTCAATTTAAATGTATATGCCTAGTAATATTGAAAATTGAAATTTTAATTGAGATTAGTTTTGAATCTTTTAGATCTGAAGTTTCTTTCCTTGTTGGTTAATACTTACTAAAATTAATGTTTTTTCATCGATATTGGCAAATAAATGATATCCTAATTCAACAATAATAACGAATTCTATTAACACCATGAAACTAATAATAATATATTCAATGTTATTTTTCTTTTGCCACCATTTGTAGGAGTTTCTTCCTGAAAATTTCAGATAGAAATTATCGATTATTAGAAATGAACTCATATATTATATTCACCTTCAACATAATAATATTTTGTGCAGGCAAGAAAAATACATTCAGTAGTACGTGCACATACACAGGCAATATCGAAGACTAGTATACCTATAATACCCAAACAAATGATAGGTATTATGATACAAAGTATGCATTGATATCGATAAAGAAAAGCCTAAAGTTAAGAAATTAAGATCTTGATTTTCACTATGATTTCATACTTACGTCACTGGACGTATTAATCAGATGTTGCTTGCACATTACTATCAGTTCACAACAGACAACATTAATAATAATAGCGAGACTAATGCATCCAAAAAGTTCAATTGTGTCACTCCATTCTGATCTTGGATAAAATAATCGAATACATGAGTCTTCCTAGAATACAGACAATAATAGAGTAATAGCTATAAAGTTGAAATTTAATTTTTCTAAATTGTCAAGTTTCTTCTAGAGATCATTAACATATTTCATTCTTATATTGACAAACCTGCTTGTTTGATTGCGTTTTTTGTTGATTAACATGAGACATGTTGTTTTGATTTGCATTTGTTGTTGCAATTCGGTTCATCTTTGGAGTAATTACAGTAGTTATTTGCAATGCGTTTCAAGTAGTATGTGGCAAAACGAATGCGCGTATTTATATGTCAATGAATAACAATGTAACAAAGACCGTTAACGGTTAGACATATCGATGAATCATTTTCTTCCAATGAAGCAAAATCGGCAACAAAACACAATACATATATATTGACCTTGTCTAACCATAAATTGTATTGGTTTCAATCACATGACCTAGTCCTATTGTCTTTTCATGACTATTTCGCTTCATCTTATCGGTCGTTATGTTATTATAGTCGATTTTTAGTGTTCATTTATTAAAATTTTTCAATATGTACTTTATCTAAAGAAATAGATCTTTTCTTTTCAACACATTGTTTGAAGAGAATTCTTGAAGATTATTCTTCCATTTTTTATAGTATTTTCCACCAATATTGAACAAAATGTGATCAATCATTTATGTAGAAGGTATTAATCTATTATTCCATAAACAAAATACAGCCTATCAAAAGAATTTGTCATAAATTTCTTATATTCTTTATCTATGGTTTCATAATGAACTACAAAAAGAGAGATTACACAACAAATGATACTTGATATTTTCATACATACCTAACTAATATATTTGAAATCAGCGTAGTTAACAATAATGATTCACTAACAACATCTATACAAAATAAAAGATTTTTCTTTTCAAAAAAGAACAAGGTGGATTCCTAAGATTTCGAACGTCATGAAGATATAATTGGAATCTTGAGAGTACAGCAAGAATCCCAAAAGTGCAATGGAAATCTCTGGAATTGTAAGAATAAAGAATTAGAAAATACTCTGTCGTGAAACGATGAGTGTGGGTGTGGATTTAGAGAAGACCTACATCTACACACGGATAAATCGGAAAATGATTTCATTTAAACACAGTTGTTGAAGTGCACTAATGTCAGTCGAATCGATTAAATTAGTTGATGCTGAGCTTAGTTGTCTTTGTCGCATTTGAATATTTTGCTCAGCTAGAATTATATGTCGACTTGAATACAAAGATTCTCTCATACAATATAATACTTAGGGCTAACCAAAAGTTCTAAGCCCTGTGTTTGAAGCACCCTGTCGGATAAGGTAACATATTCAGGAATGAGAAACCAAGTATACCATATTGTAGAGCATTTTTAGGCGCATCGAATGGTATATAATAAATCCTGTTTTAAGAAAACTTTGAAGGAACTAGAGTCAATTTACTGGTAGACGACTACACGCTCACATCGATACCGACAGCTAAGCATGATATGATACTGAATATTGTGGTCTTCGATATTAGTCGAAAGTATTT
>CAJNSZ010000427.1:0-21334 GCA_905329745.1 Rotaria sp. Silwood2
ACCCCTAATTTTAGCAAATTGATCTTGGATCACTCGGAAAGCCATCTAGGATTGGATAATTTCTCATGCTGAGTCGAATGGTGACGTTTGTTTTCGGATTCGAAATGATCTGACACTGTTATATGAATATTTCCGAAATGTCGACTCATTTGTTATATAGCGGTAGATCTTGTGAATTTTTGAAAATTCTTAAATAACACTATCAAATCATTTCGAATCCGAAAACAAACGTCACTATTCGACTCAGCATGAGGAATTATCCAATCCTAGATGGCTTTCCGGGTGATCCAAGATCAATTTGCTAAAATCAGGGGTCTCAAGAAAAACCTTATAACTCTTCAACGGAGCTAGCTAGAAAAGTCGGCCTTACGTAGATCGATAGAGAACAATTTTGCCTATAAAACAAGTAAATTCATAATCCAGTAAAGTTGCGAAATGACTCCAGAATAACGGGTTCAAAATGTCCACTGAGAATGTATTTGATTGGTCCATTATCAACGAATAGTATTTTAGCACATATTATGTGTCCCGGTCTTATCTTTGTAATGATGAAAACCGCACCTCTCTATCTAGTTCCTATCAAAAGTTATTAAAAAAATGCCCAACCGCCTTTTTTTTTGGAAATGGATAATAGTGATGCACAAGGAAAAATAACTAATTAATATAAATCGATAAGAACTAAAACCGGCAAGAGAAAGTAACATAAACATACAAGAGACCAAGAACTAAAATCAAAGAAGCAATGGACGTACTTAGTGTAGAATCCTATCTACAATAGAAGTATTTTCAAAACAATATCATGTATATGTAATTTTTCAAGAAAAAATTAAAGAACATCAGCTGATGCCATCAGTTACTGACCGTCTTTTCTCTTATATCAATATATCACATAATGATTAATTTTTGATTGCATTTCTTTTGACATCATTCTTACATGAACACGAAAAATTTTATTTTCTCTTTTCCAATTATTTATATTCAACATACATTTAATTCTGTTTATTTTAATTTTTCACTGCAGTTGCTTCGACGTATGAAGGCGGATATGTTGGCATATATTCTTGATGCTGATATGACTGTTTTGGCTCATTGTTCATTGCGTAGGGATGCGACTGAGAATCTGCCACCCTTACATTGTTCTTTTTCACACAATAAATAATGAGGAGAATGATAAGAATAATGAGGAGAATAGCCACTAAACAGCCAATGGAAATACCAATAATGGCACCAGTACTGAGATTTACAGTATCCGTCGAAGAAGTGCATGAACTATTAGCATTAGTACCATATGCAGTTTGGTAGCATGTATTACCCATTTTTTAACAAATTATTCTAATGAATATTTATCGTCCAACGAAAAGATATTTATGTTTACACCAACTGAAAGTCTGAATTCGAAAAAAAATTTCTTTAATAAATATTCTCACTATTCGGAAGTAGAATAGTGTGTTGTTATAAGCGTAGACAAAAAGTAACCAGTACGTAACTATTGACAAACTTTTTCTCATACATTTATTCACCGAATATAGTTGGAAATTTTTTTCACTCTATGATGTCATAAACAAACAATTGACAAGAATCACGAAAACAGTTGCAAGAAATACCAACTCTCTTAAGTAGGATGCCTAATGGAAGAAATTCAATCAACAACACTTTGAATAGAGTATATAATAGAAATATTATTCAGAAAACGAATGAAAAATTTAAGAACATGTCTAATGGAATGTCTATTGAATTTTAGCAACATCAGGTAATATGAATGCATTAGAGAAAAGAAGAAAAAAAATCATTATTTATATTTCTTCGTAATAAAATCAACAAAAAAATGAGTAATTGGAAAATAATTTTTCGTACTTCAGTTGGCTTTTTCCGAGATATTTTGAAGTTTTTTTTCACCTTACAGTTGTACTTCTTTATATAAAAGACTGTGTTCAAGTCAGAAGACATGTATTATTAGTTCTGTTGCACTGAGAAAATAAATGCTTCACATGAATAGACTCGGCTTGCCTATTATACTCATATTATTTAAACTTATTTTTGTTACGGGAGCACCTCCATCTCCTGTTAAATTGGTTGTCAACAATCCTGGTAGTGAGAGCTCAAGCGATAGATCGAACAGTAAGTCTTATACGTAAAATTGTTGTATATAATAATATTGTTATACTATCAACTAAAATTGTGTTTGAAAAACAATTGAGAATATCGTTTTCAAGCCTTCAACCAAAACTAAACTGACACAGTAGAATTTAATAAATAGAGAACTCCTCTATTCTGTTCTTACAAATTAAACTATCCTAGATGGTGTTTCACCTAAATCATCAGCAGCAACGGCGTCGAGCTCATCATCAAGTTGTTTTTCGAGCGATACATTTATCACTTTGTCCAATCAAAAACAAATTCCAATTGAACAACTTCGATCCGCTGATGAATTATTAACAACTGATGGATCTATCATTTTTCCAACGCAGATGATGATCATGCTTGACAAAAGCAAATTCTCACAAGGTAATATTAACCTTGAAGGTAAATAAATAACACTTTATTTTATTTTAGCTATGTTTCATACTATTACAACTGCATCTGGACACAACGTTAGCCTCACTGAACTCCACTTAATTGCTATCATTAAAAATGATAACACAATAAATTATGTTCCTGCTAAACAGATTAAGATTTATGATGTTGTTTATGTTATGTCTAATGATAAACTTGTTTCATCAATAGTTACAAATGTAATCCGAGAAATGAAAACTGGATATTATGCACCATTGACCACAAGTGGTAGGAATTGATTTGAATTTGTTGATTTTATTCTATTTCTTATTCTTTTATAGGTACATTATTTGCCAATGGTATCTTGACTAGTTGTTATGCTAATGTTCATAGTCACAAAGTAGCACATGTTGCCATGAGTCTATTACGTTTTTATCATTGGTTAGCTCAATTATTATTTATTAATGAACCTTTTGGCCATCAAGACATGGAAGGTATGCATGTCGTACCAAAAGTTATGTACGAACTTGCTCAATTTTTGTATCCTTCGGCACTACGCTTTTCATAAATAACAGAACTATTTTTTCATATATACCAAAATATTTATTGAAAATAACGAATTAACATTTCTTCACCAAGTTCCTGTTGTTCTTTCCCTAATTTCTTATTTTTATTTATTTACCAATGAATAATATTTGAGTTTGTTTTAATAACATGTCTTGTTTAATAAAAGCATCCATTGCTATTCAAGCAAGAATATATAAACTCGATTAAGTAATGTTTTACGATATACGTATATCGTAATATTTTTGAGTATTCGTAAACCACCAAAAATCAAAAGAGAAATGAATCTTCTCACAAAAATATAGTTACATATTATATCTTGTTATATTTAAAGTTTTCTTTACATAGTTTTGATTAATTTCGATGAAATACTGCAAACTACATGATAAAAAATTGTATAATTTTATTTGAAGTCACTAATAATAATAAAGACATTATTATTTTGACAAATATTTATGTATTTGGAGCAAATAAATTACGAATAATTGGATCATATTTACATCTAAAAAAAATAACAAATAATGTTAATATACAAACAGATTTCTATTAAAAAAATATACCCAGTAATAAATTCTTCTTTACTTAATTTTTTATCACCACTAATATCAAGTTTAGTAATAATCTCTTTCGCACGTTTTTTCGGATGTTGATCACCTTTTCGATTTGTGATACCAGCCCGATCATACTAAATATTAAACAAAAATAAAATAAGACAAAATAATAGAGTCTTACAATGGCTGTTATCATATTTTCCATTTCTTTTTGATCAATATGCCCATCTTCAGAATCATCCCATCTAGATAATAAAATACACTAAGGACACATATTATAAAAAAAAAATTTCATATCTACATATCAAATACAAATGAAAGACGTGATCCCAAATCATTTAAATGATCGATCAAAGTTATAACAATCAAAAATTCATTAAAATCAACTGTACCATCATGGTTTACGTCGATCATATCAAAAATATTTCTAAATATCATCATAAAATAAAATTTGATCAAATGAGAAAGATATGTTGATATACTCGATTGCTTTGTTTGTTTCTTTTCGTGAAAACAATTTGTTGTAATAGGCAACAAATGCTTCCTTATCTAATTGACCTGATGGGCAATTGTGAAGAAAATCCTAAAACAAAAAAAATAAATAAAATAACAAACATACTGATAAATACATTTCAATTAAATATATACCGCATGCCAATGTTGAATTTCTTTAGTTATTTAATATAAATTACAAATATAATGAATTCAAATTAATAAACAACATTACCTTCCTCGGTAATTCGTGAAGCTTTTATGAGTACAGCAATTTCTAAAATATTCTATAAAAATAAACATTTATAAGTTAAACAAAAACGAACCTTTTGGAGTTAAATCCATAGATATGCGATTTTTCTTGTTCTTCGACATTTATCGATTAAAAAAAAAAGTAATGTCAAAATGATTGCGTTACTTTTTATTAAAGGGCAAAATGTATTATTGTATTTTTGCTTGCAAATCACGTTACACGTATTAAATAGAATTTCAAAATAAAATCTATTAGGAATCATTAGTAGAAAGTCAATATTCAAATTTATTTCTATATAAACGTTGTAGAGATTACTCAAATTTAAACGAACCTACCGAAGAAATCTAACATTTTATTGTTAATATACACAAGAAATAAAATGCCAAAGAAAACATTAAAACATAGTTAATTTTTCAAGGCTTTTTCTTTTCTTTCCTATAACGAATAATATTTGAAAAAATCGTTACAATAGATTTTTATCGATCAGTATTCTTTTTTTTTTTCTACAAGCAACGTAATTCCATCCAAATTTTATAGAAAAACGATGACATTCGATAAGGCAAACATTATACAATGAAAGATCAATAGACAATTGAATCTGGACGTTGTATTGTTTTATTCATTTACTTACCCGCAGGAAAAGATAAGAAAGAAAAAAAATACTATCGATTGTTATGTTTTGATGAAAGAACAATAAATGACGGCATTATTTTAAAAATAACATGCAACAAAAACAACACCTGAACCGATCAATATATTTCTACAAATAGTTGAAAGTCGTTCTAGAGAAATTATTATAGCAATTCATTTTCAAATATTTCCATCTAAGGGAAATCAATAGATTTTTTTATAGACTCTGAGAAATATCATTTTACAAAGAAATTCGATTAATTTCAATATTACTTCATGTCATAATACCATTGAATGATATTTCACATTGCATTACTGTACTTTAATACCATTAAGGATCTATAAAATAAAAGATGTGAGAAATACAAATTGACGATGTGGATATGAAATGTAAATCTTCGGCTGCCTACATCAGTTACAATTGTACAAAGTACTTCGTCAGTTGGCATATCTTTCATTAGTTTAGCATACTTAGACCTTGTCAAACTTTCTTCTTTTGGATGTTGTAACTGTTTTGTTTTATTTGGTTTACTTCTTATATGTCAACATACAAATGCGTAGCTGAAGAATTTCTCGTTACTTGTCACAGTTTATGAAAGAAGACAAATACAATTATGTTCTTGACTGTATTCGCAAAATGTTGTCTATCCCTTGATATCAGTATGATGGTAACGAAGATAAAAGTGTCATTTCTATCTTCGAAAACAATGCAAGTTATTGTTAGTCAATTCCGTTTTCTGGACTTTTCAACTTTAAAACTCTGTAAAACTGTTCGAATAATTGAGTTTTACGTTCTGCTCTCATAATTATTTGTAAATCATTTTCTTATTTTGATAACTCTCGCACTCAATAATATAGGACAAAAATTTGATGTGCTGTTGATTGATGAATAAAATTGTCAAATAGTCTTGATGTATAATACCAGAAGCGAAGTAGAGCTAAAATATGATGAAGTTGTTCATGTGTCAATTTAAAATTGTTATCATGATGCAACAATTTAGTTAAGAAGTAATGTTCCTGCTAGTGTCACTGATTGATCAACACCAAATTTCATCTCATATCACATTTTAATAATAAAAAAAAAAGAAAAATATTATCGTTGAGATCAACTATATAAAGAGAATGATCAAACTGTGAGTTCATCATCTGATGAGTAAACATATTGATGAACACGAATGTAATGATTATTCGACAGATGAATTTATTGCCACTTTCAGTCTCTACAGTATAGTAAAGAACTAAAAAAATGAATATGGTATCGATGTGAAACGAAGATATAAAGTAGCGACTTACTACTCACAATAAATGTTGGGATTGGCATGAGAAGTTCGAATCACATGCGTAAAACATAGGTTCTTACCGATACATAAGACCTATATTTGATCATTCACTCGTAAATTGTGCATTAGTCTAGTTTCATCATGACTTATTCGTATTTCATCATCAGCAGAAAAATATCCACCATCAATATGTGAGTGTTTTTGAATATGCATGCTTCTACGGAGATATGCCTTGATTTTTGCGCATTCGCTGTTAAGTAAGAGTGAAACCGATCATAGTGGCTTCAAAAGAAGAGTTACTCAATAGAAATCTTCGTTGAATTTTATTCCTGTACGATAGAGTAGCATTGATTAATATTCTTCATTCTTTCTTTCAGGACAAATTGACCATAGCTGCAGTAATCGAATAATAATTCACCCGCCGATATCTCATTCTGAAAGAGATATCGAAATATCACTACAATGGCATCAGACATTATTAGGAACATACCGGAAAAATGACTTAGTCGTCAGAAATATTCTCCGATACTATAATATTGCTCCTACAACCGCATGAATGACCTTGACACATGCGACGACAACTTTCGCTTACGATTAAAGCAACTGCATCCTGTTTTATATACAAATACTCGAGGAATTTTACTGAAAGCATTCGTTTCATGTATGACGACCACTTGGGCTAATTATAAGTGAGGATAGCATTACATTAAAAATTAAAGTTACAAAAAGAATTTCATCTGTGATAAGTTTTTCAGATGATTATCTTCAATAGTAGCGATACATCTAGGATTGTCTAATTGATTATTTTCTTTAAGAGGCGCCACGCCAACCCTCCACCAATCTCTTCCGAATCTTCTTCATTGTCAATCGATTTGCCATCCTCTTTTTCATCATGAGTAGAATTGGTGGTACCTTGATGGTGAAAAATGCCCTCTGTAATAGTTTTCTTGGGTCGATCATCATCTAGTGGTGGGAATACTCGATCGTCACTCATGATGTTATTGATCCAGTTGCCCACGTAATTTGTGCCATTGGCGAAGTTCATGCTGCCATGTCCATGCCTTTTACCATCTTTCCAATCCCCTTCGTATCGATCATGATTTGGCCATGTTAATACCCCATTTCCATTCATCGTGTCGTTGATCCAACTGCCCACATATTTTCTGCCATCGGCAAAATTCATGCTACCATGGCCATATCTTTTGTTGTCTTTCCAATCTCCTTCATATCGATCGTTATTTGGCCATGTTAATATCCCATGACCATTTGTCATACCGTTGACCCAACTGCCCACATATTTTCTGCCATCCGTAAAATTCATGCTACCATGTCCATCTTTTTCATTGTTTTTCCAATCCCCTTCATATCGATCGTTATTTGGCCATGTTAATATCCCATGTCCAGTCATCATGCCATTGGCCCAGCTGCCAATGTATGTTCTGCCATCAGCAAAGTTCATAAAACCAAACCCATGCATTCTGCGATCTTTCCAATCCCCATTGTATCGATCGTGATTCGGCCAGGTAAATACCCCACGTCTATTAATCATGCCGTTCATCCAGGTGCCTACATATTTTCTGCCATCAGCAAGATCCAAGGTACCATGCCCATGTCTTTTGTCATTTTTCCAATCCCCATCGTATCGATCGTGATTCGGCCAGGTAAATATCCCATGCCCATTCATCAAGCCATTGATCCAGTTACCCTCATATTTTCTGCCATCAGCAAAATCCAAGGTACCATGTCCATGTCTTTTGCCATTTTTCCAATCCCCATCGTATCGATCGCGATTCGGCAATGTTAATATCCCATGCCCATTCATCAAGCCATTGATCCAGTTACCCTCGTATTTTCTGCCATTGGCAAAATACAAGATACCATCGCCATATTCTTTACCATCTTTCCAATTCCCTTCGTAACGATTACCTTCTGACCATGTAAACACACCTTGTCCATTCATTTCGTCATTGGCCCAAGAGCCGACATAGTTATCACCATTCGCCAGATTCAAAGTGCCCCTGCCGTGACGCTTGCTATTTTTTGCAGCTCCCTCATATCGACTTCCATCGGGATAATAAATGATCCTATTGATACTCGAATAGGGATCCGTTGTTCTGTCGTAGCCTATGAAAGAAACAGATTTCCATCGTTGAATGAAGCACTCAAAAAGAGAGAACAAATGTATAGTACTACTCAGGTGATCGCATTCATCGTCGGTGGAAAATAGAAGTAGTCTTCTAGTGTGATGTTCGGTACGAGTTATTTAATTTTGGTAGTTAGTAGAAATCGAAAAAGATCGACCTTTGCGGACATGACATGCTTGTAACAGACCTAAACCTTTTCTAGCCTGCCTTTTTTGGTTATCTTTTTCCTTGACCCTGATCTGCCAGTAGCCCCTTCTCAATTTTTTATCATGATAATATCATGATAATCGAAAAATAGAATTATGTGATAATCTTTATTGATAATGCAGCAAGTCATTTGAATCAATTCAGAATGACAATAGTAATAACTTTTTGATGAGAACAGCAAAGGGAATTTTTAAAAGTGCACAGTATATCGTAGTGTTCACTATTCGAAAATCTGGGCATTCTTTGATGGAAATGTTTTTCTTATGTCTATTTGTAAGTTAACAGAATCTAATTCTTTTATCCTATCCTTTTTATTCTTAGAACTATGCCTTTGAATTTGCTTCACAAAGAATATCCAATTCAGCAATGTGTATTTTGACACTTTATTCTCGAAATAGCGATCGGTTTTATTCTTATGTGTGCAAATGACCATGTTTTATCATTCAGTACCAAAGTTGTTCACTAAGAAGAGATGATCAACTTCAAGCAAAACCCACTCGATGGGAATTAAAAAATTTCACCATCACGAGATGTTCACATTCGAGAGCTGTTCACAATGGAAAGGTATTTCTGTGGATTAAATATTTTTTCATTTAGCAGTGATAGTATGCAGAACAATTAGACACTAGAAGGTCAGTAATAACAAGAAAAAAGTCATGTGTTTGTTTAAGACCATTTTGAATTGATCTCATAGATAAAAATATCGCTAAGACTATCAGGATGAAGACAGAAAAGACGTTCAATAAGTGATAAACTTGCAGCGGAGTCTTCTGTCAATCATAAAAGATTCGGATCGATCTAGGGCACTCTAAAAACAAATTCTCGGAACTACTCTACTTAAACTCGTTGCAAAAAGATAACCAAAATAGAGAAGAACCTTGTTTACAATCATAGTGGTTTCACCATATTTCATATTATAGTCGCATAGCGATGATGCTGATAAGTTTTTCAAAACCTTTAAATTTTGACGAAGCCAATAACAGAATCAAAACATGATCAATTTCAGTACATCTATCTAGCTATCGCTACAGTCACGATAGTCATTTATTTTGGATTAGTTTAGACATTTTGAAAAAAAAATAGAACATATAACACGAGGTAGTCAATAATTTTAAAAACCATCTGATGGACTCCGAGACAGACAGAAATTAATCTATTGTTTGTTCGAAACACAATCATTTTAGTTTTAAAAAGGAACTGTACATACCTACAGTTGTCGACGAGATCACAAAACTCCGGTAAAGATTACGAATTCGTGTTTTATCCTTAAATTCACAAGTACAAATATTAATGTTGATTTTCTTTGATTATAATAGGAAAATGAAAATCATTTCTATATTAATCATCTTTCTTGACAAAGTCAAAGTAACAGCATGCCTAAATATTTGTTACGATTCGAAAGAAACTAAATATTTTTTTCTAATAGTATGATACTCAAAATCGAAAATAAATTAGCACACTAGCGCATTTGTCACGGTCTGAATGTATGTTTCGATACGGAAGGACAATTCAGTTTTCTTGTGATATACTTCAAGACTAATCAATATTCATATCACTTCTTTTTTCTTTCTCATCTTTAGTTGCTTTTACTATATCTATCGTTCTTCATCATCTAGATTCTTTCTGTCATGTGTTCTCACGACATCTTTGTTCTAGTCATTCACTTCATTCTCTTGAAGCGTGCACATAAATAAATAGGCTTTGAATATGTCGTGTGAGTCTTCTTTTAGACACGCTAAATGACAAATCCATATCAACATCCTTAAGCTTTCTCATATCCTTATACTTACTTTTGACAAGAATTCAAAATTTGTGAGATAGAAAATAAGGTTAGAAGTATAATTTAAACCAACCTGCTCAGGCAATACTTTGTCGGGTTCAATCACTTGATATGTTGGATACATAATTGAATCAGAGTCGTCTGAATGTGAAAGCCCAAGACTATGTCCAATCTCGTGCGTAGCGGTCAAACGTACGTTGTAACCCAAACCATCATATCTTTATATTCAAATAATAGACTAATCAGAACAATTCAAGAGTCTCCTTACGTATTTGACCAGTTTTTAACTGAATTAAAGTGAATATTTCCACGGAAGATTGAATTCCAGGGATAGAAAGAGTGCGCGAGAACTGTAGTCGGCTCATTTATTGGAACTCCATCTCCATGATCACCATTTACGAAAGCCACATTAAAATCAGCTGTTTCGTACTCATTTGCTTCATAAAATGTTAATCCACCATGTTTAGCCCAGTCATTGAACGATTGTCTAATGGTTTCTCGAATTTTCCTGTGATCAAAGGGTAATTTGCTGAAGTGCAATTTCCACTTGAGTATGCGATTTGTCGGCCTTTATGAAAAATGTTTTTAAGAACAATAGAACAGTTTGAATATATCTGGTGGTTCAGATAAAGTGGTAATATTCTAATTTTCAATTTATTTCTAAGCAACTTCAATCGTTTCTTCGAAATATTTTATTAGAAGATAGAGAGTGAAATATTATGTAAAATAATCGTATTGAGTATTTCATCAGAAGATAGAAAAGTGAAAATTTCTACGATAAATACTACAAACTATTAACTTCCATAACTGTCTAACAGGAACGAATGATTTTACTTTATTTTCCAGATATAGACTAAAACTAGTTCATTGAGAAACTTTCTATGTTTACTCATATCAAAGGAAGCCACCGGTTATGACCTGCCGATTTATACAATCCTAGGAAACTCTTCTATATTCAAGAAAGGAAACTTGACCCGTTTTGACTTTATTTCTTTATAGAGAAATAATTATTATTTCTGTTTATTACAAAAGACGAAGCTCAAAAAACTTTCTTCATTCGATAAGCATGCTGAAACAATGATGCAAGAATAACAGCGACTATTTGGACGCTGCAGTATACAATGAAAGGTTTTCATCTCAACAACTCACGAGGGAACTACCCGAGATGCTAACAAGCTTTTGAGCTGAAATTTTGTCCACAAGTAGGGAATGCATAGACTAGAAAAAGTCTAAGAGGATATGTGCCCAAGTTGAGATTTGGCTGAGATATCGGCTTTTTACTATAGTTTTTCTATGGGACCCCATTTTTCCCATTAAATCAAAGTTTCAAGTTTTGACGTGAAACTTTGCCCATATCAAGACCTCAACTAGATTAGCTCATCTACAAAGTTTCAGAATTTTCGGATTAAGCATTTCCGAGATATAACGTTTNTAGCTTGTGAAGTTCCCTACAAATAATGTCTTGGGAGTTTTTCAGTCTCATGCTTTCTTTATTTTCTGCGATCATGTCTACAAATGGGTCATATATGACCCATTGGGGGGTAAAGGGTTAAAAGAAAAAGCGTATTATAAAAAAATGTCGTTCGAACGATGCTTTGAGTAGTGTTAGTTGGGAGAAAAAAAACATATTCTTTTATAAACTCGTTCAAATGATGTTTCTATGTGCATTTTAGACAGTTTTGTCAACTAAGTGATGGCTGTGTTAGAGAAATAGGTTTTTTCTTTCTAGCAAAAAGGAAAAAAATCATAAGCACATATAAAGTAAACAAAAGCATGTCTGATGTCTTCGACGTAAATTGGTTTTTGTAAACAGAAAAATATGTTTTTACAGTCTCTTCCTATTCTCTTGTAAAGAGGTGTCAGCGTATGTATGTCTTTCAGCTTAAACTTTTGGTTACAATCTCAGCTCTTGATTTGGTTTGTTTTGGAGTTCATATCCACAATCATTTCAATTCATCGGCCATAATTAATTCCAATACTAGTAATAACTTTACCTTGGCGTTACAAGGCTTTATCCTCGATGGTATTGGCTCAAACATTTCTGCATCGGTCTTTGTTTTAATGGCGTTGCTCATTTGAGCAAATTGCTGTCTAAACTATGGTATAAAAAGACAATAAACCGCTGATTTTTTTTATGATAGGTGTTCAACTGATTAGAAGAATGTAAATAATGCGTTGCAACTATCCATGTTATCGTCGACGATCTAAATCAAGATTTATTTTCAGGGTAGTTTACTCATGTTGTGCATTGTCTTTCGAACTGTGTAGCGGCGATTCTCTACGCAAAAGCAAACTTTCAATTATTGATAATTTTGTGTTCTGTGTCACAGGCCTTTTTTATTGTAATGCTAGCGCTTAATGCTTACCACCCTCGTGTCTGGTGACATTATTGTCCTGGAATTGATAGTGATCGACAAAGTTATTCACCGAAAGATAAGCGTTATCTACCATATCATTTACTCGGTAATAATCGCAACGAAATGATGTTGCGCAACAAGCCTTTTTAACGTGTAAAATGCAGCAATCGTGATCGTGAACATATTTTGATCTACCATCGTACCGATTTTTAATCTCAAGACCGTTGGTCAGAAATTAAAAATAAAACTGATGTCTATGTCAGTTGTCATCGAACAAGCGCTGATGTGACAGTAAAAGTGCTCATGATGATATGCTATTTAGTCATACGTCGCCATAAATGTTTGGTTTTGGGATTTATTTTGCTCGTTCGATTAAACATACTGAAAGAAAAGCAAGGCATGGTAAAGTAGATGGTGGTATTAGTTGTGCTAAAATTCGCGTGGGTCGAGTACTAGAAATTGACAAGAATGGGATAGCACTCGTGCGTAATACAGATGCTTGGCATGCAAACTATGACACAGTTTATTATGCACAAGACGATAAGCAACGCGATGAGTTTTGCATAAAAAGTTCGGACAAAATTTTGAAATAGGCTATTGTTATTGAAGAAGAGTATGATCCTAAAGTTCGAAGTTATGGCTTCAATATAGAATTTAGTGACACATGATGTGGTTATATCTTAGCGAACTTATCTTATATATGATGAATTAATTTTCTAGTGGCTTCTATTCATAATCTTGGTTCCGCATTGGCTCACACCCTATTTTAATCAAATATATGTGAAATCAGTTTAATAGTTTTCTTCATTTTATCTGCCGTTTTTCGCTCTATTTTCTCTCTCTCTCTCTGCTCTCGTCGGAGCACATACATGGCAGGGAAGGTTTCTGTGATGTAATCTACCATGGCACTCACTTTACAACATCAATATACGAGAGTAGGTATGAATTGTCTCTTCAACCGCAGCCGCACACAGGGTCTCCTCACATATCTGGCCCACATTCAAACATCCATCTTCGATATATGATAATAAAGATCGTGTTTTTCACGTATACACTTGTCGTTGTGGAACTTACAGAAGAGAAGGGCGAGTAAGAAAGTAGACTCTTCGTAACATTACTGCAAAATTATACAGGGCACAATGCTATTGTCGAGTTCTGACACTATGAATGACAATTCGAACGAAAAATTGAAAATAAAGAGTAGCAACAGATAGATGAGTATGTGAGAGTGAATATGACACTTCTCTTCTCTCGCAATCTCGTTCAACCACATTCATTTCTGAATAACTCTAATTAGCGCTCAGATAGGTTAAAATAATCATTATTGATAAATGAATATTTATTTCAGAATATTTGATAAGAATATTTATTCAAAAAAAAAAGCTGTTAGACAGTACAATAGCGAAGATTGCACGTAGGTGGTGACGACAGCAAATAAACAAAGTAATCACCACAGTTTGTCACCGAAATGGTATTTTGCCAATTGCAACTGCTATAGTAATTGTAACAGACTGTGCTCAGTTTTGTCTCACCTAATCGTGTCGGGTGGCTGTCATTGAGATAACTAGGATAATAGCTGCCACAGTGATAGTCCGATAAGACTGCTGTTGATAATCGACTGCCAGCTGCTCCAGAAAATCGAACCCATTTGGGTGTTGGGAATTCCGATTGATCGCACATAGTCGTTGAACTATTGTAATTTGCATTGCGTGTCGGATCAGAATTGATAGTGTGGCTATAGCATTCTGTGGGCAATATGATTGGAACTGCTAAAATAGCCAGAAAGATAATCTAAAATGGTTGCTACTCAGTTGCTCTGAAGCAAGATATATAAAGTAAATGAAATTCCTTGCAGTTCGATTTAATTTTGAAAAACGTGCGTGTATGAATCTATTTAACAGTAGAACAACGTATAAAACGTATTAGATCTGGCCGCTTTCAAAGGAGTTTTTTGAGCAATCATAGGAAAGAACAGGAGTTCAAGTCTGAGTGAGTATGGCGATAGGCAAAAATGAATTTGACCACACTGAATACCATGAGCGAAAAAAAATTCTTGTCACAACTTACTTGCATTACACATAGAAACACCCAAAATGATGGGTATGCAGATTGGACGAGAACAGCAGGTTGTCGACAGACAAATGCTAGCACTTGATGAACAGACAACATTGTCGATGCATGGATCGAACAGTGAACAAGATACGGATGGAGCACAGAACGTCTGATTGGTCATAGGAATTTGATAGGCATAACACATTTGTGAGGATGCTAAAGAACAAGACGCATTCATATTTCTGGTCGTCCTGCAGAGTGGAACTGAACATCCTGATGTAGATCGATTGGTTTGACCTATCGAGAGATGAAAGTTGAAATTTTAGTTTCTCTAACACATGAGCTACCTTCAATGGAATATATCAGAACTACTATAAAGATTACAAACATCGTGCTCACAGTCATCATTCGCATCTTGACCAGTTTTATGTTTAGTCAAAGATAAAATCCTCACTCTATTTTATAGGTCAAGGAAAAAATGTTACTTTTGCCTCCTTAGTTGTTAAGTCATCAAAGATGAATAGAATTTTTCGAGTAATCAACTAATAATTTTCATATAAGGCTTAGACATATGAATGAATGCAACAATATCAACATGCAATTATCGTCGTACGCGGCACTAAGATGCTAAATTGCACTCGACAGGGTTTCAAATTATAATGCCTGCTGTAATAAACGGCCTATTCAATCGTCCATTCAGAGCAGGAGACTATAGCAATGATGACTGACAGTTTTTTTAAATGTTTTTTGCTATGTAAGAAAAATATCCAGGTGAAATTAGGATGATTGTTAAGGCAATTACCATGCATAGTTATAAAGCAAAATTCATGTACAATTCGCTTTCATAAACTAGCACAATGACTAAGTATCCTGTGGTTAAATTACTGTTATTCGTTCATCACCATGACATGCATAGACCGTTAAAATTTTCTTACTTGCAATCGATTCAAGTATTGAATTCAAGTTCAGTTTCAATTCTGAGCAAGTAATTGAGTTGCTTATTTTTACTAAAATATTCACGCAACAGAACAAAATCGTCTAAAAATTGGGTTTGAATGTTATTCGCTTCTTAATCTATGCCCACAACCACTCGCAAACGCTCATGATCGAGTATGCTGAAGTCTTCTAATGTACGAGTCACTTGTCTAAATCTGGATAATCGATTCTCAACATCTTTCAATGTCTGAGCCGATTTATCAAGCTCTCCAGGCATTTTTTTGTATTTTTCTTCTTTACTATTGGTCCAGGTGTTAGTTAATGTATGCCAGTCTAACGATGGTTACGAATGTGAGAAAATGGATCGCTTCATTTTCATACAAAAGAGCATTGATAGACACAGAAAAGTTAACATGGATGATAAGTGAATTGTTGTTTTCATCTCTAGTATTCTTTGATGATAGAACAAGAAATTCAGATATTTTCTAAAAAGAAGGAATTTCAATTCTCTTTTTGCACGTGGGTATGTTGGTGTGTGTGTGTGCGGACATGTGATGTGAGTGCGTTAGATGTAAAGCTGTACGGTGTGGCTGTGGCTCCGAATCTGAGTGTGAGTTCGGATGTGGAATGCGGATGATTGGAGGGGACACTGATTGTAAACGTTGATCTTCTCTGTTCCCACATTGAACGACATCCACATATACTCCCTGTTTATGTTAAGTTATTCTTTAGATAGTAGACAGAGTTTTCAAATAATTAGTATTCAAAATCTAATCTAAATTTTATGCAATAGTGTAGTCACATTACTTTTGATATCTGTCAAACTACCAACGACAAAATGACTACATCTCGTATTTTTGGTGTAACTTTGGATAGAAACAAGATAGAGAGCTGCGATTTTCACCGTTGGAAAGGGGAGATGAAGTCGCATCAAACAGAATATTATAAATTTTTTCTAATGTGTTTTGTGAGACTTTTAAAATCAATTTTCTAAAAAAAGATAGTGGAAAAATGGTTTTTATCAAAAAGGAAAAAGCAAAAAAGTGAATTTTTTCATAGGAATTGCTAGACAAATCGGCTTGGAGTTTCGAGTAGAGTGCCTATAACTCTTCAACGATTGAAGCTAAAACTCTGAGCCCTGCGCAGCTTTATAGATCTTCAGTTGGTGGTTTGCATGCACATCAGATGATTCAAAATTCACTGTAGTCACCTATCGAGTACGGTGCTTTTCAGAAAACTCATTTGAAAATCATAGAAAAACCAGGTCAAAAAGTCTGTAACATACGATTTGATGCGTCTTTATTTTTCTCTTTCCAATGGTGAAAACCGCAGGTCTCTATCTTGTTTCTATCCAAAGTTACGCCAAAAATACGAGGTGCAGTCATTTTGTCGTTGGTATAAAGTTTGGCATTATTTTGATGAAAATGAATTGAGTAGGATGTGGACGTGACTATTTTGTACTTACAGACATCTCACATCCACAGATGGTGACTATATGATATCTTTATGGATGTTAATTTGGGCTATATATATCATTGATTGTTACCTGTTGCACGCATTCTTTCACTATCATGTTTCATTTTGTCAAAACTCTTCGACGAAATTTCTCTGATTCTTGCAAAAAAAAAAGAAATACACCATATGTAGTCAATACAATAGATGAAACAAGCAGATGACTGTTTATCATTTCCTTGAACTTTTACCATGTATCATTTCTTTGACTCATATGAGTCCTACTAAATTATATTGCACGATTAAATTCCTATGTTTTATGTGAACTATGAAAAAATTCGAAGTCATTGACATTTCAAAACCTATCGACTCTGATGAAAATCCACAACAGTACAAGCAAATTAGTGTTGCTGTTGTGCCTGATACTCACAATAAGCATGAACTATATGACATACCTGATGGTGATTTATTTTTGCATTGTGGTGACTTCACCAAAAAGCATGATTAGGATCAATCAACAAATTCAGATGATTACACAGTCGACAAGAGACTTTGATCAATAACTAGACACTTTACCACATAAACATAAGATTGTAATTTATGATAATCATGACATTGACTTTGAAAAACTTTCCAAAGAAGTAATTCGGTTACAATCTTTGACAATAGATGCTATATAAAAGATGAATTAATCGAAATTGAAGGTCTATCAATTTATGGCAGCCCATGGTCACTTTAATTTCGTCTAATATTGATATCTTAATGACGCATATTCCACCACGGTTTATTTTAGATTTGGCTTGTCATCCAGAAAAAGTACAACGATAATGTTTATCAATGCAGTGGCAGATCTGTCTAGAAAATGCTTCAATTTCATTCTTTATGTTGATTTAGAGAAACTTGTGCAATAACGTTAGTTCCCCATTCAAATCATGTAATATTCAGTGATTAAATAACTTTTCTTCTTAACATTCAATCGTTTTTCTCTTGTCTGCGACATACGGAACTATGAGCATATTTCTATACTGTTTTTCTCTTGATAAATTAGCCTTATATATTGAAAAATTAACTTAAATTGAAACCTCTATTTTACCAGTTTCGTTAAATATATCAATATACAATGCTAACAACTGAATTAAATTGAAATTTTATGTAATGACAAGCATAGAACAAACATACCTTTCATTAAATGATGTAAACTCCAAATGATACATGTTTTTTGTCTGACTATTTGTCAAGATTTGCAATGCTCAGTGCTAGTTGAATCAATAAAAAAATCAATTAATTTCACCACCTAATGTCAAACAATGCACGTGACGAGAAATTGCATCAAATCTTAATATAGAACATAGATATTTGTATCTGAAAAATGATTTAGATAAAATTTTTCTGATTGAAAAATTACTATTGTTAAAAAACTTGATAGACGATTTTGAGTGACATCTTTCGTTTGTGTAAAAAAATAACTTTTGGAGTCTTATTTCAAACCAATAATATAGAATATGAGTAAAAACAATAAGTATTCGTTTTTTGTTTCGAATCGTTCGTTCTACAGACTAATTCAATACACTTATTCACGAAATCATTTTGCAATATTTTACTACTTCTCATAGATTTTTTTTCCGCATCACCGAAGACGAATAGAACATACAATTAAAACTCTTTTCATTTTTTTTTTTTTGTTTCATTCAAGATTTATGTCAAGTACGTTTTGTACGCGATTATATCAACTGATAAAATGTACCAGACAGTACTATTAATAAAATGAATCTTCAATATCTATTATAATCATTCCAAGAAACTCATAAGAAAAATAGTAAGTTTTTTAAAGTATATTTATTCATATTTTGATAATAAATTGAAATAGGTGAATGCATCCTTTAAGTGATTCAATTGATGAATCAAGTCGTCTAAAACAATTTGCATGGGAACAATGGGATAATCAAGTTATTGCTGTTATTTTTCGGTATGTAAATTATTAACAAAAAAATGAATGTATTCCTAAAGATTAAAATTAAATAAACGAAAGAATTTTTTTGAATGAATACATATATTTAAAGATGTACTCTATTTCTAGACCTGGTCATAATGGTCTTGATCGTTATGTACTTAAACGTTATGTTGAACAAGTTTTATTTCAATCAGATCGATGGAAATATTTATCATTGTATTTTTCAAGTATTTCACCACCATTAATTCGTGCATATTCTTTAACATCAAATGAAATTGAACTCATACGACAAATTCTTGATTATCATCTTAATGATAAATTTCGTTTACGTATAACACAATTAAATGATCAATTAATTAACTATGAAGATTTGCTTGATTTTATATCTCGTCTTCAAGAATTATATGATAAAAATTCAAATTTATATAATCATATTCAACAAAATAATGGAAAAATACCATTAATACCAACTATTCATTCATTATATATTTTACCATCATCAACAGTTAAATCAATTAGTTCTTCTGTAATAGTACAATCAAAAATAAATCCGGTAAAATCTTCTTCAATTAACATTCCATCAATATCACAATCGAACAAAATTCAAGAATCTACAACAATAACAAATAATCATCAGATATCATCATCTACAATAAAAATTCAATCGAATATTTCTATTTCATCTGAACATTGTCCAATATCATTAAATAATGCTAAAATTGATGGTAATGGTTGGATACAAATTAATAATGTTTATATACCATTTATAATAAAAAATCATCAACGTTTTGTACCATATCAAGTACTTGTATCATGTAAAATTCTTGAAATTGATGAATTAGGAACAACATTAATACATGCTACAACAACAGATATATCATTAATTAATTCTATGATACATGATTGTAAAATATATAATGAACAAATACCTGAAAATGCATTATTAATTAATGTTTATTATATTCTTATTGGTACAAAAAATTTAATTTATATTAAAATATTACCAAAAGATAATCCAACATTAAAAATAAATCGTCAATATAAAAATGTTTTATCTTTACATGGTGGTGCATTATATATTAAAAATTATTTAATACCATTTGTTTGTTCAAGTCATCATTCTTATATACCATTAAATACTATATTAAATATTTATCCAAATTTACAAATAAAATTAAAAAATTTTGCCCGTGTACCACATATAAATCAATTAGATTATTTACAATTAGTACAAATGTATTATAATGAAGATAAATTATTATCATTAGATACATTACTTATTGATATGAAAGATTTATATCAAACAGATATAGTTCTATCAAAAACTATGACATTAATTGAATATCATGCAAAAGAAAAAATTAAATTTGAACAAAAATTAACTTTAATTAATAATTTATCAACTAATAAAAGAAAAAATCAAGAATCATTTGAAAATAAACAAAAATTAAAAAAATCAAATCAACCTACATCTACATTAGTTCGTCCATTAAATGGATATGTTTCCATACAATCAATAACATCGCCTTCAAATCAACAAAATCATTGGATTTCATCAAATAATCAACATACGGAAAGAACTCATTGGCAATAGTATTTAATTTGCAACTATACTTTTCTTTCATTTTGTTATTCAAAATACTGCATCAGATTTACTTTGTTGCTTTTTATATATATTCTTTTAATTGTTGCTAATTGTTTATCTTTCTTTTCTATTTCTATGAAATTCGATGCGCATAATAAAATTCTTCTTTTCTAATACAAAATCAACCACAAAAAGTGAATCTTAAGATTCATTTCTGTGTGTTTCACTATTTGATACCAATAATTTTGAATTAGATATATTTTTTGTTAAACATAAAGATAAATAAATATTTTAAAAAAGATTTCGAATTTTCATACATCCAATTTAGCACTAAATTTTCCATTTAAATAAATGCGAAAACATCGGATTTAAATCCGACTGTTATGTGTACTTCAAAAAGTGAACAGGTATATTCACTTTGTTTTTTATCATCTGAGATAATATCTAGACTATTGGCTTTCTCAACTGTAGTTTTTATGCATTTTGAGCCTTTTTCGGGGGATTTTTTGTTAGAAAGCTACAATTTGATTCAAAACTAATATCAGATTCGGAATCAGCGTTAAAAACTGAGTCGATAGATATATGTTGTGAATAATTCGGAGAAAAA
>CAJNSZ010000427.1:21372-43343 GCA_905329745.1 Rotaria sp. Silwood2
TTCTTGTTGAGGTCAATAGTGATACTTTGCAAAGGTTCCCACTAACCTTGTCCGTATGGATTTGAAATGTGAACATGCCTCTATCCTTGGTAAAAAAATGAGCCCGTTTGGTCGAGTTGTAATGAAGATATTCAAGTTTTTCTTTGTGGAGTTACTTACTGGACACCCTATATACTTATTAGAAAGAAACATTTACGTTTTTATTGATAAGAAAAAGCTTAATCATTTTCGTCTCAGTTAGACTTTTGTTGGTAGTTTCTACAGATATTTCTTTATCTAATAGTATAAATAAGGACATTTATAAATAACTAGCAATATTGAATTGATTCATTGTGTGTCACAACTCAGTTCGTTTTTTGCTCTCAAGAATTGATTACGAACGTAACAACATTACAAATGATTCATCTGTTGCTAACAAGACGGTACGTAAAGGTTTTCAGATATAAAGTTAACAATTTTTTTTCAGATTTATCTTGCGGTCGAATACATTTTACGTGAGTTTTCTTTTTATCTAGATATTTATAAAACTAACAGTTTTTTTATAACAAAAAATCGGTTCATCATCTTCAAAACCGCAAGAAATTGTTAAATATATTGAGAGTGACGAATCGAATAGAATGAAAGCCCTTGACCAGCTTGAAACTCAATTGAAGGAACTAAAAAATGAAGTTTTCAATGAACAACAGCTTATTTTGAATGACATTGAGGAAACTGTTATGGATGAAAACAATGTCTTAATATTACGATATAGTAATTTAGAAAATATGGATGAGATTCAACAAAATGTTCGTCAAATATTTGACAACGTTCCACTACTTAATGTTTTGGTAGATACTGCAACACAATTGGTTTCTACAATGAATAATACCAAAGAATTGACTGAATTAATGAAATGGCACCAATAAACCATCAAAAAACGTATTGATAATAAAGTTTACGGGATGGAAATGCATTATTAGTTAAAGTTACTGGATGAAACCAGGAGACGTATCGTGAAAGATTGAAATACAGTTTTATTAATTGCATATAAATGTAAAGCATATGTTCTTAAAATATCAGTAGCATCTGTACCAAATGATGATGAACTTAAACAACTTACTTTTTGATAAACTACTTATTGAAACCATGCAAGTCGAATGATAAATACTAAGCAAAGTTCTTTTCTTATCATTATTTCATGTAGTTCTTTTTTTGTTCGTATTTTAATATTTTTGCTTTGGTTTCTGTAAGAAATAAAGTTATTTAACCAGGAATTTTATTTGTATGACAAAAAAGTTCATGCTGTGGTATATAATATTAAATGAACTTGTTCTTACAATGGAGGTGTTTGTGTTATTAGTTAAAAAGATGGAAATATTCAGGTCGAATGAAAGCTCTCACTGCCAGACTAACAGGGTTAAAATATTAGTGGCCCTTGGCTTGTCTAGAGGAAGAGATTCGGTTTGTACGGTATTCCCAGTTTGAGTATATAAGAACATTAGGATTATTTACGTGAATTTTTTATGTAAGCAACTCAATATTTCAATGATAGGCTTCAAGAATCTTTCTGAAATTTATCAACAGTATCAAGATCACATCAGTTTTGATGTCTTCTAGAACTTAAATAATATCAATGTAGATAAAGATATCGCTATCAGTTATCAAAATCTTTAACTCACAAATACTCTCAATTTTATTTCAACTAAAAACAATAGATTATATAATATAGTATTTTAACAAATCTAGTACAGGTGTATATGTAGAGCTCCAATCAGATAATAGTAACAAAGAGTTTTTTTTTTGCATCAAGTACACATTGATAGTGTTCGTTCATAGCAATTGCTAATTGAACATTGCAGATCGTAAAATCTGAAGCTAATATTTTTTGGCTTTTCAATCTGTCCAATTGTTTCATTTGTTATTCGAGCTTCTATAAATCCATTCATAATGACGATCAATCACGATTTTTCTTACGATGAATCGGAAAACGTCAACGATTAATCAGCAAAACTCAGGCGATACTAACGACATAAAATGTCGTCTATATGTCTCGGTCAACGATAGCATAATATATCAACAACTTTTTCGACCATTAAGTAAGGTATCAATGCACACTTTAAGTTTCAATATTATACATACAAGTCATTTTTCAAAAACATCATATATCCTTCTTTTCATTTCGATGCTACTTAAGTTCTAGAAGACATCAAAACTAATGTGATCTTAATACTATTGATAAATTTCAGAAAGATTCTTGAAGCCTATCATTGAAATATTGAGTTGATTACATAAAAAATTAACGTAAATCATCCTAATGTTTCTATATACCCAAACCGTGAATACCGTACAAATCGAATGTCTCCCTCTAGGCAAGCCAAGAGCCGCTAATGTTTTAACCTTATTAGTCTGGCATTGAGAGCTTTTATTCGACCCAAATATTCTTATCTTTGTGGCTGACAACACAAACATCTCCACTGTTACTGAGAAAGATTTACTTCTATTTATTACTATTGAAAACAATTGAAGACCTCATAAAGTAGAAAATATGATTCGCCATAATGGGATATGCTGTCAAAAAACCTACTTATGTGAAAACGACTTTTCGGGTCTGACAGTTGTCTAAAAGAAGGCTCATATTCATACACTTTCTACATTGGAACCAAAGCATCGCGTTAAAATTCAAAACGATATCCGTATCTTTATTTTTTTCTACATTGAAGAGTAAAGTGTACATTACTAATTCGAATCCAAATGCAAGTCTATCTTATTATTCTTTTCTACATAGAGCACATGAACGTCAAAGTTGTATCAGAAACTATTTTAGGATGCGAGAATAAATGTGAGGATACGTAAGGATCTTCTCGTCACTTAAATCTACATCCATACTCCTACTTTGCAGAGTAGGGTGCGGTAAGGATTAGAAAATTTCTCTCAGCCAGGCTACAGGATACAAAAAAAAATTTATCCTGCACAACTTTAGTTTGTGCTACTTTTTTTTACAACACAAATCGATGTACTAGACGTTAATACCAAACGAGTAAAATCAGAAAGATCAGATTGACAATGAGAATCAGACAGGAAAATACTGCACTAAAAAAATGCATGTTCAAATATTGTAAGTAACGATATCAATCTGTAAACATGGATACCTATCTCATCGATTGACTGTGTAATTAAACGTGTTCTAACCAATCGGTGCGAAAATTCCTATACTGTAGAACGTCATCGTCAACAAGCATAGTCATTAACAAAAGGAAAGTAATGTGAAATAAAACGAACGCTATTTGTACATATGAAGTCAATTTTCACCAAATGTAAAACAATATATGAAAATTGAAACATACAAAATAATTTAAACTCTCATCACAGTTTAGATTATGATTTCACTGTACTAATTCAAAGGAAGACTTTTTTGGAATTCTATTTTAATCTCATGTTACATAATGAAAGATAACAGTTTTTCAAATAAAATATAAAAGAATTTTTATTCTCTTTTTGTTAGTTACAAAATAATATTCATTATTAACTGAAAAAAAAAATATCTTGATTGAACAACATAGATAGAGATATAAGTAAGTTCGTAAATAAAATGTTTAAAACAAAACATGTTCATTGATTTTACTGAGGATAACTTTTTCTAGAATTGTTGTATTTATTATGAGTATATTGTTTTGTTGATTGAGATTGATGTTGATCTGTTATTTGATTTTGTTTTATTAAACACTCATTTATAAATTGTGTTGAATTAACATTTGGAACACTTTCAATCCAATGTTTCCATAAATTATTTGATATTAAAGTATGTTTATTACCAAAAACAATCATTGCACATTTTGCTCGTGTCAAAAGAACATTCATACGTTGTTCATTGATTAAAAATCCTATTTCATTTTCATTATTTGATCGAACTAAGGAAATAAGAATAATATTTTTTTCTCGTCCTTGAAATCCATCTACTGTCCGAATTTCAACACCTTTTGGGACTTGAATAGTTGATAATTTTTCGACTATTTCTTTAACTTGTCGTGTATAAGGTGTAATAACACCAATATCGATTCTATAATAAAATTAAAAACAAATATTTAATGAGAGAACATGAAAATATTTTACGGTGATAAATTTGGTTGACGACGTGGTAATAATGTTTGAATTGTTTGACAAATTAATTCAACTTCTTGTCTATTATAAATATTCGATCCATGAATTGTTTCATAACTTTGATCAACATCAACAAACATTAATGGAATTTGTTTATTAATAAATTTAATTTCTTGTGGTATTGGTCGTTGTTCAGGTTTAATACCAGTTTTTAATGAACCATCATAGAATACTTTTGATGGAAAATCAATTAATGATGGATGCATACGATATTGAGTATCTAACATAATTGAGTTTATATTTAGATTTTCTAATAAACGCTGAAAAAATGATCGTTCTAATAATGGTTTTGCTTCAGCCATTTTTATAATCGGTGGTAACTAAAAATTTTGTAAAAAAGAAAAAAAGATTAGATTTTTTCTCCGATGAGTATTTTTAGGGATATGATGTGTGGACTGTGGGTAGAAAAGAAGTCTTGATTTTAACCACATCGACGTATATAGAACTACGACCACAGTTTTGACATGATACGTGCTTCTAACAAGGAAAGTTTTCAACTGACAATCGCTTTTGAATTCGTATTCTATGAATAAGATAGACTACAGTGAGATATAAAAATTCTCAAAATGATAAGTCTCCTTAGGCCTTGTGTCAAGAGTTATACGTATTTTACTAGAATTTTTGCTTCATGGTGTGGGCGGTGAGTTTGAGTCTTCTGTTAATTCACACCCACACCCTTCACGTCATTTAAATTGTAATACAGTGTGATTTTTGAATTTATGTTTTTGCTGAAATAAAAGAACTTCAACTAACTTATTTTTGATCACCAACGAGAACAATTTGATCTGTTATTCGAACTAATGGAATAAGAATATTGGGTTCTGTTATTTGTGATGCTTCATCAATTAAAATAAATGGAAATTTAAAATCAGGTTCCAATATTCCAACACCTGAACAAGTCATACATAATATTTGACATTTTGATATTATTTCACGTATTTCTTTTGGTTTTGGTGGTCCATATAAAGATTTATTTGTTGTTGTTGTATTCGAGTTTGATTGTTGTTTTTCACGACGTAAAAGTTCAATTTGTGTTGGCAGTGTATATTTCTATAAGAAAGCAAAAACAAAAAAAAACTCAGATTAAGTAAAAAAAAATGAATATTAAAACAAAAAAAGGATTACATGTAGATCAGGAGCAACAGTTCTTGGTTCACCATAACGAATTAAACGATATTGTCGATATTGTAATAAACGTCGTGTTAAATTATCTACTGCTTGATGTGTTTCTGCACAAATTAATATTGGTTGTCCTTCTTGAAAAAATTTTTTTAACCATAAATGTATAATCCATGCTGATGTTTCAGTTTTTCCTGTACCAGGTGGACCTTGAATAAGTGTTAAACGATTTTCTAATGCATTTTTTATTGCTTGACGTTGACTATTATTTAATGTAGCATGATTATATTCATTGTCATCGGTTAAATTATTTTCTACATTTCTTATTTGATCTTGTGCATAATTTTTTAATTGATCTTTATCAATATTATCTGATAAATTTAAAAATGGTTTAATCAATAATAAATCTTTATTATTAATAATTTTTTCAAAAAGCATCAATTGATCGATTTAATGTAACGAAATTAGGAAGACGTTCTAAACGAAATAATTTTTGTCGATTTAAATAATTACTATTTGTTAATGATAATGGCCAATATGTAAATTTAATTGATAATAATGGATAAATACTTAAAATTATTCCAAATGATTGATAAAATAAACGTAATGGAGGTTTTTCATCAGTTTTATTTTGTTTAGATAAATATTCATCTAATTGTTCTTGATCAATTAATGCAACAGAATCACCAATATTAAAATGATGTGATGGAATTTTTTCATATTTATAATGTTCAAAATAAAATATAGGTTCAAAACATTTTTCTTCTTGTTCGTCATCATTTTCAGTATCAGTCTTAAATCAAATATCAACAAAACAATTAATATCAATTTAATAAAAGATTTTTCAACATTAGCTTGGAGAAAATGAAATATTTTACATTGAATGAATCAGAGATATTCATCGCGGTTAGGACTCTGTCGATGCTGCCGTATTAGTACTTTTGAAACATCTTTTGTATCGCTATGGACATTTCTGACATGAATTGATAACTACACGAAATTTTGCTTTCTAATTTAAGGCGAAAAAAATTCTTTTTCAAATTTCTCAATAAATAGAACAATAGTTCGATTACATATTTTCTGTACAGTGTTACATCAGACTCGAGTTTCGTAACATAAACAACAAAAAGATCTAGTTTATGAAGAAAAATTTTTGATAAACCAAAAAGAACTTTGATGATCGTGAAATGTCACTAAAAAGAAACTTGAGCACAACAGGATCCTCTCGACTGATCCCCCTTGCCAATTATCCCAACTGGTTCCCCCTTAATTGACTCTCAATTCGTCCCCAACAAAATTCGTTCCTAGTTGACTGATTCTCAATTCGTCCCCTCAATTAGCCCGTCCCTGTTCAGAAACAATTAGAAACAAATATAGGCATGATAGTCATCAATCCGAAAATNTTTCAAAATTCAGCAATTTGTATTGCTAACATGATCAAACCCCCGTCGCGCGGCCGCTTCATGAAAATAGAAGCCGCGCGGAGCGGCCGTTTCCGTCCCGCACCCTAAATTTTCCGAACGGACGGACCGTACAAGGTATGAGTCATACTTGACATTGAGGAACGGACGGGCCGTTCGCGCGGCGCGGCCGTCCCCGTCCCGCACTCCGCACCCGTCCGAGCGGTGCACGTCTCTGATTCATACGTTGTTCATTGATTAAAAATCCTATTTCATTTTCATTATTTGATCGAACTAAGGAAATAAGAATAATAGTTTTTTCTCGCCCTTGAAATCCATCTACTGTTCGGATTTCAACACTTTTGGGACTTGAATAGTGGATAATTTTTCGACTATTTCTTTAACTTGTCGTGCATAAAGTGTAACAACACTAATATCAATTCTATAATAAAATTAAAAATAAATATTTAATGAAAATGAAAATATTTTATGGTGATAAATTTGGTTGACGACGTGGTAATAATGTTTGAATTGTTTGACAAATTAATTCAACTTGTTGTCTATTATAAATACTCGATCCATGAATTGTTTCATAACTTTGATCAACATCAACAAACATTAATGGAATTTGTTTATTAATAAATTTAATTTCTTGTGGTGTTGGTCGTTGTTCAGGTTTGATACCGGTTTTTAATGAACCATCATAGAATACCTTTGATGGAAAATCAATTAATGATGGATGCATACGATATTGAGTATCTAACATAATTGAGTTTATATTTATATTTTCTAATAAACGTTGAAAAAATGATTGTTCTAATAATGGTTTTGCTTCAGCCATTTTTATAATCGGTGGTAACTAAAAATTTTGTAAAAAGAAAAAGATTAGGTTTTTTCTTTGATGAGTATTTTTAGGGAAATGATGTGTGGACTGTGGGTAGAAAAGAAATCTTGTCTTAACCCACATCGGCGTATATAGAACTACGATCACAGTTTTGACATGATACGTGCTTCTAACAAGGGAAAGTTTTCAACTGACCAATCGCGTTTGAGTTTGTATTCTATGCATAAGGTAGACTACAGTGAGATATAAAAACTCTCGAAAGGATAAGTCTCCTTAGGCCTTGTGTCAAGAGTTATAGGTATTTTACTAGAATTTTCGCTTCATGGTGTGGGCGGTGAGTTTGGGTTTTCTGTTAATTCACACCCACACCCACACCGTTCACGCCATTTAAATTGTAAGTCTGATTTTTTAATTTCTTTTTTGCTGAAATAAAAAAACTTCAACTAATTTGTTTTTGATCACCAACGAGAACAATTTGATCTGTTATTCGAACTAATGAAATAACAATATTGGGTTCTGTTATTTGTGATGCTTCATCAATTAAAATAAATGGAAATTTAAAACCAAGTACCAATATTCCAACATCTGAACAAGTCATACATAATATTTGACATTTTGATATTATTTCACGTATTTCTTTTGCTTTTGGTGGTCCAAATAAAGATTTATTTGTTGTTGTTGTTGTATTTGGATTTGATTGTTGTTTTTCACGACGTAAAAGTTCGATTTGTGCTGGCATCGTATATTTTTATAAGAAAACAAAAACAAAAAAAATACTCAGATTAAGTAAAAAAATGAATATTAAAACAAAAAAAGATCACACGTAGATCAGAAGCAACAGTTCTTGGTTCACCATAACGAATTAAACGATATTGCCGATATTGTAATAAATGTCGTGTTAAATTATCTACTGCTTGATGTGTTTCTGCACAAATTAATATTGGTTGTCCTCCTTGAAAAAAATTTTGTAATCATAAATGTATAATCCATGCTGATGTTTCAGTTTTTCCTGTACCAGGTGGATCTTGAATAAATGTTAAACGATTTTCTAATGCATTTTTTATTGCTTGACGTTGACTATTATTTAATGTAACATGACAATATTCATTTTCATCGGTTAAATTATTTTCTACATTTCTTATTTGATCTTGTGCATAATTTTTTAATTGATCTTTATCAATATTATCTGATAAATTTAAAAATGGTTTAACTAATTATAAATCATTATTATCAATAATTTTTCCAAAAGCATCAATTGATCGATTTAATGTAAAAAAATTAGAAAGACGTTCTAAACGAAATAATTATTATTTGTTAATGATAATGGCCAATATGTAAATGTAATTGATAATAATGGATAAATACTTGAAATTATTCCAAATGATTGATGAAATAAACGTAATGGAGGATTTTCATCAGTTTTATTTTGTTTAGATAAATATTCATCTAATTGTTCTTGATCAATTAATGCAACAGAATCACCAATATTAAAATGATATGATGGAATTTTTCCATATTTATAATGTTCAAAATAAAATATAGGTTCAAAACATTTTTCTTCTTGTTCGTCATCATTTTCAGTATCAGTCTTAAATCAAACATTAACAAAACAATTAATATCAATTTAATAAAGGTTTTTTAATATTAGTTTGGAGAAAATGAAATATTTTACATTGAGTGAATCAGAGATATTCGTTGCGGTTAGGACTCTGTCGCTGCTGCCGCATTAGTACTTTTGAAACATCTTTCGTATCGCCATGGACAATTCTGACATGAATTGATAACTACACGAAATTTTGCTTTCTAATTTAAGGCGAAAAAAATTCTTTTTCAAATTTCTCAATAAATAGAACAATAGTTCAACTACATATTTTCTGTACAGTGTTACAGCAGACTCGAGTTTTGTAACATAAACAACAAAACGATCAAGTTTATGAAGAAAAATTTTTGCTAAACCCAAAAGAACTTTGATGATCGTGAAATATCACTAAAAAAAATTTGAGCACAACAGACACTGATCATCAACGTAAGCTTATCATTAGTTTATTGTTATCTCTTGAATTTTCATCAAAAGTTTATTTGGTTGAGTCTTATAAATGTTTGAATTGAATGCAAAGCTAGAATTATTAATAAATTTTTTTTTTTAATTTAACATAGTCTGAAGGAAATCTATAAAAAATGTTCTTACCGTTTGTTGATCATTTTATTTTCTAATGGCTAATTTTGCTCGTAAATAAAATATAATTTCACCATTTTTAATTAAAATTTATTTTTTTAATTTAATTCTTTGATTAATTTCATCAAGATCATAAACAGTTGCTCGAATAATAATTGATAAAAATTGAATTGTATAATCAATAGTTGATATTGAATGTTGTTGTTCTTCATCTAATGTTTGAATATTTTATAGATATTGAAGAAATTTTAGACAAACATCTGAATTTTTTGTCATTAAACATGATTGAATTAAATGTGATAATTGTTTTAATGTTAATTGAATATTTGTTAAAGAATGAATTTCAATAAAATAATTTCAATTAATTTCATCTGTATTATAATCATTTCCTAATATTAATGATAAATATAAATTATAAATGGATTGATTATTTATTTGATGAAATGTTTGAATTAATTGATAATTTTCTTTAACTAAACGTTGAATAATTCTTTCTAAAAAATGAATGTATACTAATTGACTTTTATCTTTTAATTTTGAATTAAATTTTTTCATTAAATGAAAAATTCTATTAAAATTTTTTTCTTGATTAATTGATGATAATAATAATAACTGATAAAATTATTGTTCATTTAATTCATTAAGATTTATTTCTGTTTGATTTAATTGACTAAGATAAATCCATATTGTATTTATTTCGTTTTTCTTCATATTCTTTTTTGTTCATTTTTGTATTTTTCTTCTTCAGCTTTTTCTCTACAAAAAACAAAACGATCTTTCATCAATATTTTAAATCAAATATTTCTTATAAATCAATTATTAATATCATACCAGAGACTGAATCGAATCGAGTTTTACTGATTCGATTCGATTCGACTTTGTTTTCGGTCTCTGTATGACATTAATAGAATTCAAACGTTATTTTTCTCTCATTCAATTTCACAGAAATAATTGAATAGAAACACTTCTCAACACTCAAACAGCTAAATATCATTTTACTTCATAAAGCCATTAGCTGATATAATTCAATCTTGTTAGAATCTATTTTCGGACAAAAAATGAGAAAACAATTCTTCAGGTAGACATTGACATAGAAATCTTCTGTCTTTTAGACTAAAGTAAATCTTTAAAGAAAACAATAATATTTACTTTCAAGAAATCGATAGAAGTAAAAGTTAATAGATGAAGAATTTTGTTGAAGATATTCTTCAAGAAAATATTTCAAAACGTTAATTTTTTCAGAGAATATTTATCTATCGTTTAGCAGTCGATCGATAATTGCGCTTACGAGTTTTTAAGGTCCAATTATTTCATCATTCATTAATACTTAGAATGATTGGTCTTTCTTATGAAAATTTTCGATAAAAATCACTTTGAATCAATACCCTTAAAAATTGAGGAAATTTTGATAAAAGACTAACAGAATGGAATATTTCAACATAAAGTTTTGATTAATTCGCAAGAAAGTCGATGAATCAGAAAGAACTATACCTATTGTCACAGTAAAATAAAAAAGTATTGAAAATTGTTTGGAAAATGTCTCCTAGAAATCAGCACATATCGTAGAAGTTCAATGTTCTAGTGTAATTTTATAGAGAACTAAAAAGTAGATCGTTTTGAAACTAAGTAAAGTTTTCTACCAACAAACATGAATAATATAAAAAGGAATTACGAATGATGCCATTATTTATGGCGCAGAAACTTTTAGAAAATAACTTACTGTTCTGTAAGATATTCAACATATTGATAATTTTCAATTTGTTCATTAAAATAATTTTGTGTATAATATTCTTCATCATAATAACTAATAATTGGATAATAACTTGAGGATATTTGTTGATCATTAGATAAAACAAATATTTCAAAATAAAAAAATTCATGTTTATTTACTTTTAGATGATTTCGATTTCGTAAAATATTTCGATCGAATCGTGTTAAATCAACACATTGAAAAATGAAATTGAATTTCAATTTCAATTAAAATTAAAATTAAAGTATTTTCATTCTTGATACAGATGGAATTGACATAAGAAATTAAATTAAAATATTGATTATGATAATTAGATCGATATCATTTAACAAAGAGACCTTTTCTTCTATTTCTTATGAATCAATGAAATGTTTCTTTTTCAACAACATGAAAAGTCTAGAATATATATCGAATGTTGTCATGAATTCATATCCAATCGATTTACGGGAAGATTCGATAGGTTTCTTCTCAAGAATTCGATAAACAAACAAAAATGGTAATGATTGTTTTTGAAAACAACGAGAGCGCACTAGAATCTCTTTTGATCTACTTTATTTTTTTCTTAGAAAAAAACATAAAAGTGACTTGATATTGTAGCGTTTAAACTAACAAATCTAATAGTATATAAATGTTACCCCGATGTCTTAAATTGTGAGTAATTCTGCTCCTTTCAAGCTTGATCATCACTATAAGATTTCTTCTTGTTATCAACTAAGAAGACAGTCACATGTCAATGAGCTCACTTATGGTGTGATGAACTGAGCATGGATTGACCCACATTTTAGCACCAAAACATCATATAAATGAGCTTTCGTTGAGCCGAATACGAGCTAGCAAGTAACACTAGAGCAGTTCAAATGATTGCATGTCCCGCTACTAGTCAACGTTGAGAGTCTAATCTCACAAAATATAGAAATGAATATATCATCAAAATTACACTGTTAGTATTGTACATGATGATCTACGCAAGCATGTATAATGTGTTCGACTAGGTAAAAGTGGTCATTGTTTCCTTGGTATTGGTCGGTTTTGTAAGATAAATTATTGAACAATTTTTTTTGTCGGAAAATTCATCCGTGGTCTTCCTAAGGGTAGAGCCAAAAAATGAAGTCAATCATAGTGCCATTTTCAATGTATAGTCATCTGTATTTTGTACTCAATTATCATTTTTACAAGATCAGAACTTGTTTTCAACTCTTCAAAAGATATTCTGATGTACTTCATTTTTTGACTGAATTCTTAAGAAAACTACGGATGAATTTTTCATCGAAAATAAAAACTGTCCGAACAAATTGAAATACATATAGATCGACTTGGGGTTTTATGCTGATACCTAATATATGATATATTTTCACTAGAAAAACAATTAATCTGACATAAATCAGTGGAAGTCAATCAAAGAATAGTTACTTTTATTTATCCAAACAAATTATTCATGTTCTTGTAGTCCGTCATGTACTTTACTAGGACTGAAATTTTGGCGATATATTCATTTCTATATTCTGAGATGTTTAGCATATCTTTCATGCATTTTCTTAGATTTATTGGAGTGAAATTTGTAAAAGAATTTTGTTTTTCTTTGATAATGTGAAATACCTGGTTGAATTTGAAAATTAATTTGTGATTGATTTTGATTAGTTTGTTGAGATTCATGAAAAGCATCTTTATAAATATCTAATACTAAAGTAATATTATTATCAATAGAAATATTAATTAATGTTCTTTCATGTAAAGAATTTTTTTTTAAAACATAAATAATTGGTTGAAATGTTTGTTCATATTCAACTAGAGATGATATATTAAATAATTTTCGAGAAATATAAAATAATCTTCATGATAGAGAAGTATCAGATAAATGATATTTATTAATAAGTTCTTTTGATAATAATTTTGATTTATTTGATATTGAATGTAAATATGATTGATCAATTTTTAATTATAATTCAATATTTTGTTGTTGTTCTATTGTTAACTAAAAGAAACAAAGAAAAAAGAAAATCTTCAATTAAAAAGTTTTGATATAAAAAATTAACTTGACTAAAATCAAATCAATAAATAAAATCTTTAAG
Organism: Rotaria sp. Silwood2; assembly: GCA_905329745.1. Taxonomy (NCBI): domain Eukaryota; kingdom Metazoa; phylum Rotifera; class Eurotatoria; order Philodinida; family Philodinidae; genus Rotaria; species Rotaria sp. Silwood2. The sequence continues at coordinate 34,868 of CAJNSZ010000427.1, forward strand.
AATTTCGTCTGAATTTTCTTGTTCATTAGCCCATTTAATAATTGTAATTATTAAAGAATATTCATTTAATGATTGAACATTATTATAATTATATATATAAGGACATAGTCGTTCATATAATATATTTAATAATGTTTCTTTTGATAAAGATTTAAATTGATTTTCATTGATTAATTTTATTTGAAATTCTTCTTTAAATTTTTTCGCATTATTTAACATTTTTATCCAAACAAATTCCTTTTTTTCAATTCTATTATTATTTGTATTTGATTGATAATTATCTTTTAAAATAAAAATAAACTTAAATATTCCAAGAATAACATGAGACATTGATTTTTATCAATTAAGTAACAGCTGATGACATAAGTAAAATAGTTATCGAATTTATTAGTCTATGTTTTCATCAATTTCACATTGTTTCAAGTGATAATCATGAAAACTACTAACCATTTCAAAATATAATGTGCTCCATTACTTGCTCAATAATTTTTGATAGGTACACCATAGAGAACTAAGATTTTCACCATTCAAGAGAGAAAGACCTGCATCACCGACATTTAATTAATCAACCATAGACTAATCAGTTGAGTTCTTGGCAAAGTTTTTCGAAAACAATATTCTAAATCTATTTTCGTTTTGATTGAAACTTTTAATCGAACTAATCGATAGAAAAAGTTCTTCTTTCTCGACCCATACAAGCCCAACATTCCAAGCTTGTTCCATTCGAGACTTATTTTGAACCTAAAACTAAAGGTTTCAATTTAACTTAGCACACTGAATTATCCTTGCTTAACTGCTTTTTCAAGTGATCACAAATCAATTGGCTAAAAGCGGAACTCTTAGAAAAAGTCTTGTAATTCTCGAATAATGAAACAAGCTACGAGTGCTGGTCTTCCGTAGATCAAAAGACAAGATTTTTTTTGTAACGATTAGTTCTATTAAAAGTCTAAAGTGAAACGAAAATCTCTACTAAAACTTTCAAATTTATGAGAAACTAATTAATCAAGAAAATGTTCTATAGTGTGTGGTACATCATTCTTGCAAGGAGGGTTTTCTAATACGAAGGATCTAGTTTAATGAGTTGAACGGATTGTTCTCAGTGATGATTATGATCAATAGATTTTTCTTAAAAATATCTAAATGTATAACATTCTGAAGCACACTATGACATATTCATAGAAGTTGCATAATATTAGTTTAGTTCTAATCGTTCATAGATGTCTATTTTGACTTTTGAATTTGGATATAAGACGTTAAGAAAAAAAAAGTTGTTCTTTCAAGAAACGATAAATATTTTGAAAATCTACCTTGAACAGGTTGTATTGAAGTCATTTCATTATTTATCTGTTGTTGTTGTTCTTCTTCTTTTCTTGGTGGTTTCAATTGAACTGGAATTCGATATTTTTCGTCCAGTTTTTGGAGCATCAACAGCTTTAGAAAATAATTCTGCTAATCGACGACATTGTGTTGAATTAACTCCAAGAAGATTCGCCCAATAATTGAAATAATTATCAATAATTCCTGATTGATTAGTTTTTTGTGCATTAGCAAAATAAGATATCATTTCTTTTCGTGTAATGAATTCAGATTCTTTTACTTTTGATGTTGAATTATAATTCATTGGCTTATTTGTTTGTTTTGGAATTAAATCATAATCCCAACAAATGAGATATTTATCACCATCTAAATCACTCCCAGTCTAAAACAAAATAATAAACTTAGATAAATAATGAATTATTGTTTTTTAAAAATCATTTGAATACAATTTCATTTGGATGTGGACGTTGACCTTTCGTTGGAAAAACAATAACATCATATAAATGTTCTAATTGTTGATATGATGTTAACTTTAAAAGTCGAATATCACCTAAATGATAACTTGGCGATTTTGCTACAAAACAAATTTTTGAATCAATCATAAATTGTCTTCCATTAAATGTTAGATGAAAATAAACTTCACCAGATTTTAATACACCATCTAAATAAAGACATAGATATATATGAACTAAATTAGAAAATTCATCTGATCACAGACTAGAAATTAAAGATTCAAATTGTAACTAAAGACATGAGTCAATCTTAGCAATCTGAGAAACAGAAAAAGNATTTTCCTTTTCATTATTTGATCGAACTAAGGAAATAAGAATACTATTTTTTTCTCGTCCTTGAAATCCATCTACGATTAGAATTTCAACATCTTTTGGGGCTTGAATAGTTGATAATTTTTCGACTATTTCTTTAACTTGTCGTGTATAAGGTGTAATAACACCAATATCGATTCTATAATAAAATTAAAAATAAATATTTAATGAGAGAAAATGAAAATATTTTATGGTGATAAATTTGGTTGACGACGTGGTAATAATGTTTGAATTGTTTTATACCTCTGATCAACATCAACAAACATTCATGGAATTTGTTTATTAATAAATTTAATTTCTTGTGGTGTTGGTCGTTGTTCAGGTTTGATACCAGTTTTTAATGAGCCATCATAGAATACTTTTGATGGAAAATCAATTAATGATGGATGCATACGATATTGAGTATCTAACATAATTGAGTTTATATTTATATTTTCTAATAAGCGTTGAAAAAATGATCGTTCTAATAATGGTTTTGCTTCAGCCGTTTTTATAATCGGTGGTAACTAAAGATTTTGTAAAAAGAAAAAGATTAGGTTTTTTCTCTGATGAGTATTTATAGGGAAATGATGTGTGGACTGTGGGTAGAAAAGAAGTCTTGCTTTTAACCACATCGGCGTATATAGAACTAAGACCACAGTTTTGACATGATACGTGCTTCTAACAAGGGAAAGTTTTCAACTGACCAATCGCTTTTGAGTTCGTATTCTATGCATAAGGTAGACCACAGTGAGATATAAAAACTCTCAAAAGGATAAGTCTCCTTAGGCCTTGTGTCAAGAGTTATAGGCATTTTACTAGAATTTTTGACTTCATGGTGTGGGTGGTGAGTTTGGGTCTTCTGTTAATTCACACTCATACCCACACTCTTCACGTCATTTAAATTGTAATAGAGTCTGATTTTTGAATTTCTTTTTTGCTGCAATAAAAGAACTTCAACTAACTTGTTTCTGATCACCAACGAGAACAATTTGATTTGTTATTCGAACTAATGGAATAACAATATTGCATTCAGTTATTTGTGATGCTTCATCAATTAAAATAAATGGAAATTTAAAAGCAGGTTTTAATACGCCAACATCTGAACAAGTCATACATAATATTTGACATTTTTATATTATTTCACGTATTTTTTTTGCTTTTGGTGGTCCAAATAAAGATTTATTTGTTGTTGTTGTATTTGGACTTGATTGTTGCTTTTCACGACGTAAAAGTTCGATTTGTGTTGGTATTGTATATTTCTATAAGAAAGCAAAAACAAAATACTCAGATTAATTTAAACAAATGAATATTAAAACAAAAAAAAGCTCACATGTGGATCATAAGCAACAGTTCTTGGTTCATCATAACGAATTAAACGATATTGTCGATATTGTAATAAATGTCGTGTTAAATTATCTACTGCTTGATGTGTTTCTGCACAAATTAATATTGGTTGTCCTNTCAAAATATAAACTTTGTTCATAAATTATTTTTTCTTGCACATTGGAAAAATTTTCAATGTTATTTTTTTAAATATAATCTTCTAAATGTTTTTCTGTAAGTTTTAATCGATTTAATACAGTACGTGCTACCTCTTGAATACGTTTAAATTGTTTATTTTTTAATTTTTTATCTTGACTAAATTTTCGTAAACATTTGTCGACAAGTGTTGATTTTCCAACGGAAGATGCACCTGATATTATTATATGTATAGAAGACATCGATTCTAAACAAATAGAAGAAAATGATTAACTAGAGAATGTAATATTATCAAATAATTATATAGTTTTATGTTGTGTGCAATCAACTAGCAGCGACATATAGTTCGAGTCTTGAGAAAAATATCATCGTTTGTTTTTTTTTTGTTGCTGTCGATTATATTCCGCTGGGAATAAATAAGTGCATATTTTGAAAGCGCTTGAAGTTTTCTATCGTCGTGTGTATCTATCTTTTAGTTTGCACCTATATACTACGAAAATAAATCGAGTGCAATAAAAGCATTCTCATCACTAGATTTTCACGGACTTCATTTTGTCACTGTCATTTAAATTAGTTTTTTCAATTTTTCTTTATTATAGAAAAATATGTATTGTAATAGAACTTGAAATTTTCTATCGTCCTATATATTTTTGTCTTGTCTTGGATTTATGTGCCATAGCAGATAAATGTTGGGTAAGACAAAAATGTACAGGATGATTATCACAACATATATTTACTTTTCTAAAAACGTATTTCTCTGATAATGAGAAATTGAAAAAACTAATTTTGGTGACAATGAAAATCAAGTATTTGAGAATGTCGTGATGAGAGATCAAAAACTTCTATAAAATGTACTTAATTTTTCAAAATTTGTTTTTATTATGATGATATATTTAAAATGCAGACTAGCAATATTTATTTTCAAAGAGGATATATGCAGTTCTTTGTTCCGGTGATTATTTTATAGACATTTGTAATGTCTGTAATTGTGCATATCTGATAGCAACAACATATATTTAGAAAACGAAAGGGGAAATGACGCCACTATCAACAATAATGTTCATTGAGTTATTTATAATTTCAATTGTTTTGATTTGTATTAATCATATGATCTTAATTAGCAGTCTCACAATAAAAATGATCAAAGTATTCACATTGACGAAGTCAATATCGAGCGATGAGTCATAGTAGAGAATATGACATTTATAATACAAACATCCAGACAATTGAAAATGAAAAACATTCAAATCTAAATCATCAAGAATCTCTCAAAACATATTTACATTTGTAATTATTTGACAAGCTAATAGGTACTCAAAAAGAATCATTGGAAAGATAGTACAATGATTGATTACTAAAAGTGACATATACTCGATTTTTAATTTTTTCGAAAATTAATTCATTTTTTTCACCAATTATAAAATCTAAATTTGTTCTTCGTTTAACTATCGAGCACTGTTAGAAAATTCAATATGGGAACAAAATCTTGATTATAGTTACTTTGAATAAAGTATTTAATGATTAAGAATCAGAACACAAAGCACTGCAAAATTATCTAATAACAAATTAAATATGACGTGAATCTCTTTTTAAAAAACACTTTTTCCCAGTTGAAAGGTATATATAGTATCCGTCTATGAATCATCTCTTCAAAAAAAAACCATCATGGGCTTTGCGTTCTGTCGATGCACACGAGTAAACAGTGACATATTTTTCTGTTTCTTCATGCTTAGGAAAGAACAAAATCAGTGTTTATATATTCATAGATTTAATAAGTCTTAATCGAAAAAAAAAGAATTTCTAAGATAAATAAAATATGTGGTTAATGATTTATCGTTTTTGAATAAGCATATATCCAGGATCCGTTGGTTGTTGTGCAATATCCCATCATGTTTGTAAATCTTCTAATGCTTTTGTTCCATTAGCACGTTTAAATGAATAATTCAAAATTAATTTTTCAATAATAATTTCCATTTCAACTTTTGCTAACCATCTACCAACACATTCTTTAAGTCCTATACTAAATAGAACAAAAACATTTCTATCATTATTTGTATTTGATAAATCTTTATCTTCAACATTAATTAAATTAAATTGATTTCCTAATATAAAATGTTCATTTCTTCTGTGCATATCAGCTAAACTAATAATTATATTTGATCCATTTTTAATATGAATATTATTATAAAAATCATCATTAATAGTACATCTCATTATAACAGGACCAACTGATTTAAAACGCATTGATTCTTTTAAACCATTTGTAAGAATTTGATAAGAATTTTCTTTTAATTCTTTTAATAATTGTTCTTCTAATTCCTTTCGATCACAAAGTGCAAGAAGAAAATAAAACATTGTAACAAATGATATATCTGTACCGGCAATCAACATATCTAAAATACATTGATTCATTTCTTCTTTTGTTATTTGTTGATTGTCAAGAGCATTTAATAATGAATTAATAAATAAACAATTATTATTCATTACTCGTTTAGATATCAATTCATTAACAACATCATTTAATTGTTTTATTGATTTTTTATGTTTATTTGTTTGTTTTTCATCATAAAATTGAGTTAGTTCTAATAAAAAATATTCCCATGCTTTAAAATATTGTACAATTGAGTTAACATAATATTTTGTTTCTTCAATTGAAATCGTTCCAATAGGTAATTCAAGAAATAAATAACATGTTATTGTAAATGATATTGAACGTAAAAAATCCATTGTATCAATTATATTTGTTTCAATTTCATATTTGTCAAGATATTTTAAAATGTAATCAGCAGCATCATTTGAAACATATTTTTTTGCATTATCTAATAGTTTATTATTTAAAGCTTTTTGAGAAAAATTAAAACGTTGATATTTCCATCGTTGAATATTTCTATTCCATATAATTCCTTTATTTTTCATACCTAAATATTCTAAACTTAATGGACTATCAAATCTTAATATTTTAATTTTTTCCATTACGTCTTAATATATAATCAGCAAAATCTGGATTTTATATTATTATTGTTGGTTGATTAAAAAGATTTATTTGAACAGTATCACCATATTTTGATGTACAATACTGAGAGGCTAATGGAACGGTTAATTCAATAAATCATAATGATTCAGGAAAAAAAACATTTAGTAAGATACTTTGAAATTTTTTATTTCATATTTGCAATATTATATCAAAGAAAGAATTTGGTAGACTTATCAAATGTTTTGGACCAGGAAATATTTTCTTTTCAGTAGAATAACGTAGTAGTATATAAATTATTATAATAAAGATGAATAGTAATGTAATTGTAACTAGCCTGAGAGTAGAGGTTGATTGTTAGATCTGAAAGCAATTAACTATTTATTGATGTTATAATAACAAATATCCAGTTAACAAATTGTTTTTAAAAAAGTTTTTTGGATTTTTCCAAGATATCGTTAGAAACGATACTCTTAACATAGACAAGTATACCTTGCATTGTACTTAAAATAATACTTGACATATCCATTCTACAAATAATTGTTAAAGATGTCGAATGTATATGAACTTTTTAAGCAAAATATTTTATACGTAAACGCTTCACGTTATCAAGAGACGACATAAGTCATTTTATGATTTTAGCAGATAAAAGAGTCTGCTCTATTTGCTTTGTCAATAAAATAACATGGTCGAAGTCATTTCTCCAGACGACAGTTACAATAAAGAACAAGATAAACGTTGTTTTTTTTCTAAAACAAATTGACCAGTATTTTCGTTTTAACTAAGGTGTGAGTGCAGATGAATAGAAAGCTCACACTCACACCCAAACCTAACTTTACCGTCATTTTTCAACGCGAATTTTAAGAATAACTTTAATGATTGCGAGGCGATATGGGCGAACTTTTTCTATACTTTCCCTTCATCCTTTTCATAAAAAAGGATTGTGTTGCCACAAGAAATACTTGAATAGATACTGTGATTTGTGCAAACATTGCGAAAAAGCAAATAAAGAATGCAGTATTCCGTTTGTCAATAATGGGTTTTCTCCAACTTCTAAACAACATTGCAACTTCAATACTCAGCATAAAGCGGCCATCCAAATTGAACTTCTTTCAGACTGACTATATACCAATTGTGAACAAATAGATCAAAAAGACCTCTTATACTATGGTGAAAGTCTTGGTGTAAGTTAGCGTTCAGCATTTTGATCCTATTATCGTCATTGGTTGATGAGAATTGATTTTTACCGTAACGATCATTGAAAAAAGCTCTATAGGAAAGCATATTTAAACGTTCCGTTGTCAGTTAGTGAATAGAATTGCATCACAATTTTCAGACAAGGTCCATTTTCACATCTCCATCTTCAGAGACAAAAAATTGCATTGTGCTAAACTTTGTTACAGAAGTATCGAACTAGGACTTCGAAGTGTCTGAAGAGAAGACTAAACATTTAGCCTACATTTCTACTTAATTTGTGACTCTTTTTTCTGAAGAAAACGGCAATGCTACTCGTGATATTAATTGTGGCAAAAAAAGCTTGTTAGCGCAGCCCCTTTGGGGCTGAAATGTGGAACTCGCATATGCTCTCTAGCCTCATTCAACCAATATAAAATACGTAACTGAAAAATCTCTCCTAGACTAAAGTTGTTTTGCAGAATAATCAATCGAAAGAGTAAGAATCTCTCTAATTTCGAACAGAATGTTCTTTAAACTTTTCTCTATGGGCGCCCTATTTTTTATTTGCATTGTTGCTATTCGCTCATTATTTTTTTATTTTTTTAAATTCATTTTTCTTAATTTATCATTCTTATTATTATAATCATTTAATTGATTGACAAATAAGTGTATTTTACATATCTATGATATCTACAGCAGACCTTGTACACTATCATATATATTAATC
>CAJNSZ010000427.1:43378-91306 GCA_905329745.1 Rotaria sp. Silwood2
TAACAACACGTGTGTGCAAGACCCACCTAGAAGGCGGGTGGAGGTGTGTGGAGTAGAGCTTTTCCCCCCCGCCCCCCCCCCCAACGGACCGTTACCGACAGGTAATTCCCTCGTCACAGACCATTACAGACAGGCAATTCCCCGTCACAGACCGTTACAGACAGGTAATTTACCCATCACAGATCGTAACAGACAGGGTATGGACCCATCACAGACCGTAACAGACAGGGTCTGGGCCCATCACAGATCGCAAGAGACAGGCTTCGGATCCATCACTGACCTGACTGACCGGCTTTACACCCATCACAGACCGTAACAGACAGGCTTTACATCCATCATAGACCGTGACCGAGAAACTGTAGTTCTAAAGGATCAGATAAATGGTTGGCTACAAATATATTGCAAAGAAATGGAACAAAACGATTTCCGTTTAATTAGTAACAATAGATCCATCGTGTTTCACATTTTTAATCCCGCAAGGGATTGCGCTAACAGCTTTTTAAAATGAATACGGAACCCTCAAAAAGGTTTCGTAGAAACTTCGGTTGCCTGAAAATAATCGTCAAAGCCTTACGAGAGAAGACCCCTAACTTGAAAACCGCTTTCGAACTGAGACTAAGTGGACCATAGGTAATCGAGGATGCTGAAACCGAATATCACAACCGTTTGGGTTTTGAGCCGATTTTTTGGAAAACCAGATTTTCAGGCTCAAAAACTTTTTACGACAAAACAACTTTTTTCATGTGTCCATATGAAAGAGCATAGCGCAAAACCTATAGAAAACTACTTTTCAAGGTGACTAGAGGGTTTTTAAGCTTGGTTTTTAGGTAAAAAGACGAAATACCGAGGACAAAAGTTCTTTTGAAATTCAAAGTTTTTCGCCATTTTCCCTTAAAATTGTTTAATAAAAAAATTTTTCCTCTTCGTTCTAGATGATTGCTCGTAGTGAGTTAGTAGCTTACAGACATCCTAAGTGTTGTTTGAAAGATCTTATGAAGCACTAGATTTAAAAAGCCACAAGTAATCATGCATAAATGAAACAACTCCTTCGTTTCAGAACCTAGAGTATTTCGGACCTTATGGGACTCGCACACCGAAAGTAAAGAACCGAACGGATAAGTTTCAGTGTTTTTTAATCGTTTATTAGCAAAATAGCTTTCAATGTAAAATGTACAAAATGAAAAAACCAAAAATAACAAAAACTGCTTATTATTCCGTTCCTTTTTTCCGAGCTACTGTGGATTCACCACTACCCATTAGAATTACCATATTTACACGATTATAAACCTAGAAAGAAACTAGTGCACTTAAAAATGGCTCCAGTTGTGCACGTGAAATACACTTACTGTTATTTCAATGAAAATGATAACTGACAAAGAAATGTTCAAAACATAGTTTCGTAGAACAGACAGCTCACGTAATAACAACTGATTCAGTGCAGTTTTTTTCCTCACACTCATCATGAGTTTCTGATCTCGGAAAACACACTTCGTTTACTGTTTAAATGGCCTTGGGTCGTCTTTCGTTAATCCACTGGCATACCAACTGTACCGAATCATTGATGCAAAGACTTTCGCACTTAACTGATTGTGCATTAGACTGACTAACTGAATGATATTGTTACGTTGATGTAATGGAATGTCTAGCTCATCTAGAGCAACACGATTGTAGCATGTTTTCAAGAAATTTTTTATTTCTCTATTGAAAAAACAGTCTAACGGCTGAAGATCATCGGTTGTATTTCGTGGAATTTGCAAACCGTGAACTTTTTTGCCTCCACAATTTTTCGACTCATACGTCTCCTCATGACTTTGACCAGGATAGCTATCAAAGAGTAACAAACATTTGGCACCAATTAATGGCAACAAACAGTGATCTCTCCAATATTCTACCAAAGATGTGATCAATTTTCCCGACAATGAACATGTAATGACAACGTTTTTTGGCTGAAAAAGGCGTTTTTTCACTTGTTCTCCCATTTTTCCTAAAACAATGATTGAAAGTTTGTAGAATGAGAGAGAAATGAGACGGAAGAGGGTAATACCTTACCGTTTGGTTCTTGCAAACATAAATAAATTTGCTCGAATAGTTTTCCATCTAGTTAAATGGTCGGTTGCAAAGTATAAGAATGTGTCGTTGCATTTTTCGATTGCAACGCAGTGAAAGTTTTCTTGTGACCCGAAAAAGATATAGTACGTGATGAATGTAGTTCTTTCTCAACACCTTTCTGATCTGTATTTAGAATTTCAGGAGGTTTGTAATGGAACGAAAGTTTACTGTATTCTGAAATAAAGTCAAGTTTGGATTTTTGAACCGCATCAAAACTTTCCATTTGATGGTGAGAAACGAAATTCGTTATTTTACTGGAGACTAGTTTATGTCATGTCTTGAAATTTTCGAGCCAATGATGAGAGTCATGAAAATCTTCCAACTTTAAGTCTCTTGCAATTCTCAAGAACCATCTTTGAATATCGAGATCGTGCACGGCAAGAGTTTTTTCTCTTGCTTCAATCACCTTCTTAAAAACTAATTCATCCACGTTTTGAGTTTTCTGCCGTTTTGTACCGTGGCGTTCCAAATAGTGACGATAGTTACTGATGTAGTTCTGATTTGGTATACTTTTAAATCGATTATGTATCGATTTCCATGACCGACGACGTTTGCCGCCAGACTTATTGGTCCCGTCAACATAGTCAATAACTTCACGCATAAAGTCCTCAGAATATTCTTTTAAACCAAACTTTTCCCATACAAGTCTTTCGTCGCTCCAGTCCGGATCTCTGTTTTCAGTATCCTTATCTTCACCAAATTTTTCCTCGTCTTCATCACTTTCATCTTCATTAGACTCCTCGCAGTGAAAGTTTTCTTGNCTAAGCATTCCCAAGATATCAGTCTGTTAGCATAAATACAGTTTTTTACGGATATTATTGTATGCATGAATATTTTGAAAACATTATATCTCGGGAATGCTTTGTCCAAAAATTCTGAAAGTTTGTAGATGAGCTACTCTAGTTGAGGTCTTAGTATGGGCAAAGTTTCACGTCAAAACTCGAAACTTTGATTTCATGGGAAAAATGGGGTCCCATAGGCAAATTCTAGTAAAAAGTCGATATCTCAGCCAAATTTCAATTTGCGCCCATATCCTCTTAGGCTTTTTCTAGTCTATATATTCCCTACTTATGGACAAACTTTGGGCTCAAAAGCTTTTTAGCATCTCGGAACGTTCCCTCGTTAGTTTGTTTAGCAATGATATTTTCAGTTTGATGATTAGTTCTTTATAGAAATTTGTTTTCAATCAATTCAAAAAGTTTTTCGTTAAATCTAGTTCTCTTGTCAAAGACATTGACTTCACACGTAAATTACAGATAATAAGTTAAATTGTATAAGTAAAATGCACTCTTGCCAACTAACATAAAAAAACTCTTGAGAAGAAATAAGTATCATGTTAAAATTTACTATGATGTTAAAGGACTTATCGGAGCTTCAGGTGTATACGTTGCTGATAAAGGTATCAAAAGAATTGACAACATGCATATATAAATTACTGATACAAGTGTTTTTTTCTCTTTCTTACCTTACAATAAGTAACATATATGAAAGCAGTTTTTCTTTGTCTATCTTAGAAAAAAAAAGTTAGAATGGGTTGCCAATGTGGTCGAGTTGCTCCAATAATAGAACAAATTCCAGTCTCAGATCCGACACCTGATAATATTCATGAACCAACAAAACAACAAATAAAAAACTCAAATGATTCTGAAAGAAAAAGCAATGAGAAAAATCATACAAATTCTTTAACTAATGAATATATTCCAAACGTTGATGATAATCAACAATCAGTGAATCCTCTCGTCACTACACAAAAAACTCCTATCATTGATACTTTAGAAAACGATAATGATTTTGTTGAAATTAAAGTTGATGATCCGCAAGCATTCAATAAATCATTTATTAAACAACGTCAACAAGCGATTAACAATCAATCTTATCGTTTAACTATTCAATCATGGCGTCCAAATTCACTTACACAATTAGTTAATGCTGTGGAATCTTTATCAGAAAATAAATCATTAATAGATTGTCATTGGATTATTTTCTATTGGGTTGCGTATAATATTGAATACGATACTATGGCCTATTTTAGCAAAAATTATACAGATCAAACAGCTGAAGGTGTATTTCGAACGAAGAAAGGTGTTTGTGCTGGTTATGCAAATATATATAAATATCTATGTAATCAATTGAATCTACCATGTGAAAAAGTTAGTGGCTATTCGAAAGGTTATGGATTTGATGAACGTGAAGGTGCACCTAATGAGACAGATCATGCATGGAATGCTGTTGAAATTGATCATCATTGGTATTTAATTGAATCAACATGGGGTGCTGGACATCTTACAGAACAAAAAACTTTTCAACGTGAATTAAACTCCTATTATTTTTTTGCTCGTCCCAATGAAATGATTTATCATCATTTACCTGAAAATGAAAAATGGCAATTATTACGAAAACCGATTAAAATGAAACAATATTTACAAATGCCGAAAATTCATCCTATTTACTTTGAATTGAATCTTGATTTGATTAGTCCACGTCATCAAGCTAATGTTGATCTTGTTCCAGAAAAATCATATGCATTAGTTCTTATACGAGCACCATCTGATGTTCAACTTATAGCAGATTTAAAGTTGCATAATCAAGAAGTTGAAGGTGGTCATCGTGTTCAATTTAATCACAGTAAACAAATGCATTATTGTTATTTTGCTCCGAATACTATAGGGAAATATAAAATTACCATTTATGGAAAACAAGGTGACAAAGAAGTTAAATTTAAGGGAGCAATTGAATTAACTCTTGATGTTAATAAAATACCAAAAAATCCAATCAGTTTTCCCAAAACATGGCCGATATTTTTTGATTTGAATCTAAATGTAATTTCACCGAAAAATACACATTTGATTAAAGTACATAACGGAAAAACACATACGGAAGTTCAAATTCGAACACCTAACAATGTTGAATTACTTGGACGACTTGTTGATATTCATCAAGAAATCATACAAGGTGGAGATCAAGTATTTTATGATCGACATAAAAATCTATGGCAATGCAAATTTGCACCAAATCATAATGGGATGTTCAATGCTGAAATTATGGCTAAGAAAAAATCAGATACTGGTCATTACACATCTGCTATATCATTTAAAATTGAAGCTAAAAATATTCCGACTCCGCCACTGTCTTATCCAAAAACATGGCCGCTCTTCTATGAGCTTGATCTTAAGATAGAATCACCACAAAATCGTGCTACTGTTGTATGGCCTGAGAATGCATCTTTTACTGAAATTCGTATGTCGGCACCTACTGATGTTGAATTTTCATGTGGTACTAAATTGAATGACAACCAAGAGGAAAACTGCGCATTAGCACAATTCGATAATGACAAACAACAATGGCAATTTTTGTTCGCACCTCAACGTACGGGTCTTCATAAACTCATTATTTATGCTCGACGTCAATCTGATTCTAAAACATCGTATGGTGCAGTTGTACAGTTCGATCTCACCGTTACAAAACTTCGAAAACCAATTCAATTTCCTCTAACATACACGAAATTTCAAACTAATAAATGTCGAATTTATAAACCACTTCATGGCGTACTTAAGAAAAATGCTATTGTGCCAATTCATTGTTTTATTCCTGGAGCAACGAATGTTGACTTACAAGTTGACTCCAAATGGATTAAGACTAAAGGATATGAAGATCCTATTTTAAAAGCAGAGATAACAGTTGGTTCAAAAGATGTAGCTATCTATGCTAAATATGGCCAAAACACAAGCTATGATGGACTCGTTCGATATTCTGTTGAGTAATTATAATATACTTCAATAGATTTAAGTCGATAATAGTTTTATAAATCCTTAATGTTACTCTTTTTCGTTTCATATTAATAAATTGAATATAAAAGAGATAAACCTTTTTACACTTGAATAAAATATTTCTTGTCGTGTCTTGATTAGAATGAAATATTTTTCATTTTCTGAGATGATCAAACATAAAATAAAGTCGTCATTTAAGCCCGTAAAGCATCCTGTAAATAGCATACAAAACATTCTTTTTTGTTTTCATTTGGCACATTTTTTTTTCAGATTAGCTCCAAACTTTACAAAAGTATCTACTTGAATATCGTTTTCTTTGTCATAGTATAAAGAGGTTGTCCAATGAAACACATGCATGATTTTCATCTTTAATCTAATTCCAAATGTCAAATAAATTGGCCACAAATAGCACTACGATAAGAAAAAAACCCGAAATATCCCTGCGTTAGTTTAAATCAAATGGGTTACACAAAGGCAATTTCACCTGTTATCAAGTAAGAAAAATGCGTGTGTAACGTTTCATTGATAATATTTACTCTGTTATCTAAAAGAATCAGAAGAAAACATCAAAACAAACGTTATAAATGATAGTAACGGATGCAGCAGAATAAATGGAAGTCTCGGTATTTCCTTAATATCTCAATCAATTCTCATTGCATACAATTCAACTTTTTTTAAAAGATTTATCATTCAACTTTCTACAAGAATACATATATATATATATTTCTTAAATGAGATTGTGACATATAAACTTAAAGGTCATTGAAAAAGGACAAACTTTTCGAGTTCATTCGTATGTGTAGTCACCTTAATCCTGTATGGTGTCCTATCATTGAACAGTTGATGAACTTTATTGTGTGCTTCAGATTCATTCATTGTAAATATCATACACTCATGATCAAAACCGAGCTTACGCACTTCATATATGAGCCGAGCACCTGCATTATTGGATGGTTTTTCATTTGTTCGATTCATATCGGTAACAATGCGAAATGTATCGTTGGCTTTAAGTCGATGTCCTAATTCTGAACGAAGAAATACAAGTGCTGCTTCGGTACTCGACTTAGGAATGAAATGAACATTGATATGAGTCCCAAGTGTGCTCGCCTTTTCCATATGACCTTTGTTTTCCCATGAGCCATCGAAAATGTTGTCATCAACCCACATCACTACATATTTGCACAGACCTAGTTCAATCTATCACACGTAAATATATACATCAATTTATGTGTGCAAAAAAGCTACTTACTTGTCTCATATGTATATGATGTTTTTCATTTATTGCATCTGTCTCGACATGACAGACGAGAAAAGATGAATGAGGCAAAAAGAGGACTTCATCTTCTACATCACCACAATTCGAGAAATATTGTATGCTTCGACCGGTGAGTGAAAATATTGTGAAAATAGTATTACGATGCTTGAACCATTCGAGAGTATTGTTACCTTTCTCTGCACTGCTAAATTGAAGCCATGTTACAAGTGCACCAGGTTTATAGTCTTCAAGCTCTTTATCTTCTAACTTTACATATCTCGTCACCACACCCCAATAAAAAGTAATGTGCGAAAGACCTTTAATCAGATAATACATAATTATGGCTGCTTTCTCATCGACATTGACTATTTCTGTGTTCGTTAGATTATTTGCTTGAAGTCGTCGAGCAAACACATTTGTTTCCATATTCACCACCCAACTGTATGCACCCGTATAAAATGCGATAGCAAAAGCATAAGCTTGAGCGCTCTCCTTGTCGACATCTTTCTTGGTGAAAAACTCTAACGTTTTTTGACTCTTGGCATAGTGAAGCTGAATGTATTTTTCTTCATCAAATTTTCTACAAGCGTCCACTAAACTTTGAAATGAGGGTGCATTACCGACCTGTAACATTTTCTCAAGTGCCGGTCCGAAGTCATCTTCAATCACGGCATATTCTGTACGTTTTTCGACAAGTTTGGATGCATTCTGATAAAGTTCGACGTTTTCGATGTAGTTTTCAACACTTTCAGAATCAAATTTTTCTGAATACTGCTGTTGTTGGAATTCACGTATCTTACCGATCAGCTGTATGTAACACTCGTGTGAAAGTTGCTTCTTCTTATTCATAAGATCTCCCTTGGCATCTTGAATTTTCTTGAAAACTTCCATATTACTTGTGCGACTAAGCAAGCGATTCGCTTCATCTTCACTCATATAGTACTTCAGATTATTCATTGAATTACGACCGCAATCAGCTACTACTAATACTGATTATCTAGAAGAAGAACAAAGATTTCAAACTGATATGACGCACAGTATTTTGCAGTATGACTCATTTTTATAGGATATCCATTCCTATCAATAAACTGTTCAGAGCATTCTGTGATGAATAGTTTTTGTCGATTTATCGTAGATTGCTCTGAATAATATGCTTATGGGTGAAGGTGAGAGTTTGTATGTAATTGGAAATGTGATGTCATGGTAGTGAGTGAGGGTGTAAGTGTGGTTCTTTTCTTCATCAGCACACGTCGACATGCTGATTTCATTCCTTAATGGTTTTCTGAACTAAATAATAATAACTAAAGTAATATATGTGGAAAAAAACTGAGTAAAGTAGATATGTAACATACTTTCTGAAAATTAGTAATAAAAAACTGTTTAATACAAAAGATTCTAAACAGTATCTCTAAGTAATAGCGTTATACGCTACATTCGTTACTCATTTATTTCGAGTAAGTCATAATATTTGTAACGTCTAGTATTTTGCAAATATTTCAACACAAATGAATCGTACAATCTTACTTTCTTTTTGAAAAGCTGTGGCGTCAAATTTCCTGCAAGAATAATAATGAGACATCCTATGGAGCTAGTTTGATAATTTTTTTTATTAAGCTAAAAATGAAGCCATGTGAACTGGTAGATTGTCCCATTATTCTGAGAAAAACAAAAATGAAAATGACATTGATTCTTTCACCATTTCATCAAATCGAAAGTAACAGATTATTTGGTCATCAAAATTGATGTCTGAAACAAGATACAGCAACATAATATTGCTGTGAGTTATGTTCACAATACGATCGACTCTTCTCTCCAAAGAGTTCGTGCAATTGAACAACATAATGACGATCATAGTTTTCACTGAACACTCATGATTTGTATGTTATTCCATTTCAATTATTTTTGGAAAGCAAATGATAATATCATGAAAAATTTTGCCTGAAATAAGAAGAAAACTATGTTTTCATGTTGTTTTCATTTTTTAGCTTTATACAAAAAAACATCATCAAATTAACTGCATAGAATTTCTCATTTCCATTCTTGTCAAGAATTTCACAGCATATCTTTTTCAAAAAAAAAAAACAAGACTGTCCGAATTATTTGTGCTGAAATATTTGCAAAATACTATATGTTTGTTGCAAGCATTATGACTCACCTGGTATATGGTACCTTGAAAAATAAAAAAAAATTTAAAAGCAAAAGATATACCAGAAGATTCTTTCTTCTGCAATCTTGCTTTTATAAGTCAAAATTACTAGTGCATTATTTTGTAACTACAATGAAAATTTTCTCCCTTTCTATATCGAGCAAAAGAATTTTCTCGGAAAAAGTAATGTAAAAAAAAAAAAAAAACTCCAGACGGGTGTACTCTTTTTCCTTTTCTTTTCCCAGAAATAAACGAGCAAAAATGAGATTGCAAGGTATTCTTGTGTGATTTCTCACGTCACGTTTCCAGTAGTGTAGAATACGTTCATTCGTTACGAGTTTTCAAGTATTCATATCCTTCTGCACCTAGTGCTATGCGGTGAAAACAGGTGTGCTCGAAATCCCAGAACTCACAGTCTATGTTTTACCAATCAACTATACACCTAGTCAAAGCATATGCATCTCAACCCGGAGTATTCTAAAAGGAGTTTACAAATGTTATACGAAGACTCTGCAGAAAAGATCTAGAAGGAATCTTTAGAGAGTCTTCTAAGCAATACACGGAGATTTTCTGACGAATCTCTGAAGATTGCATAGAGATTTCTGAGAATCTCTTAGAGATTTTTGGGATATGTGCTCCGTAATAACTGAAAACTCGAATATTTGAATTGTAAATTTTAAAATTTAAATAGTTGAAAGTTTGAAGAAGTTTAAAACTCGTAACAACTCTTCGAGTTCTAAATCTATGATCATATTTAAAAACTAAATTACTAACTGAAACTTTTATTATCAAAAACTGCACCGTTTCATCTGTTACATATCTTTATAGTTTTTAGAAAGATCTATTCTTTTCTAAGGCTCATTTTCATCGAAACATAGTCAGAAAGTTATCATTTCGGGAATATTATAAAAGTTAACATCGACCATTTTCCTATTGAATCTTGATCTGATTTCTAATCGAGAACAACATGAGTATCTCATTCGGAATTAGCACCAAAAATACGATGCATAAAATACGTTTCAGCAAAAATAATTTTTAATCAGATTTACGATCTTATCCGGCAGTGTCATTTTTTAAAACTAATTAGTTTAAAAGTCAACGATTATATAAATATTGAATTTTCAAACATTAAACACTGTTTTTTTTCAAAAAGAAAGTTGGTATTTTTGGTACCTAATGGACTGCAATGGTACGATTTACTTATAATACACGAATTTCAGCACTTAAGTTGACTTCATTGGCGCAACAATTAAGATGTGAGAAAATAGTCACAAAAATCTTGTCTTAAACTAAAGATCTGAAATCTCCCTCATCGAAGCACACATCAATATCAAAATTACATTGAAACTGAACACCGCTTTCATGCATCCTTTTGAATGTTTTGCGAAGATAATGTATTTAGAAATAATTGTATTTTACACTGTATCAGACAGAAAGACGTTCGAAATGCTCCTCTCTCGATCGTGGAAAATTAAACATCGCTAGTTGTTGTCGTTGTCGAATTATTGAGATTGCACAGATGTCTCTTTAATTCTACCGCGGACATTTGCTTTGAAAAATTATTTCATATACATCAATATAGTATCATACATAAAGTTCGTTTTGATTTATTATTATTATTTTCTTACATAACAGCTGAAAATTTTCTATTTAATGATTCATTTGTATTTATCTTGCTTGTCAGTAGTAAATGTCTACGTGATCTGTATGATTCGAGTGAACCGAAGCAGCAATATTTCAATATTATATTGTACTACTATTTACGGCCGAACCTGTATACTGCTCTTCTATTCTAATCGTTTGTCGATTTCTCATGTAGTTCAATAAGAAATTAACGTCCATATGTCTTTTTGTCTTCTTAGAACTTTATCTTCAAAATTTATTACGGGAAAGTTTTAAATTAAAAATTATTTTCTTTTTATTACGTGATAAATACTAAAAATTACTTATGGCATATCAAAAGTAGTGAGAGTGACACTTTGTTACCGTATAGTAAACTTAAAAAAACTTTCTTTCTATATAATCTGATAGATAAAAAAAAGCTTTATCTTTCTATGCTATTTGATCATACTTCAACTAATATCATACTAATAAGATTTCGATAAGATCTGTTTTGTTCGAATGTATCATAGTTGCATGAAGGTCAGTGAGTATTTTTTGAATAAGTTTTGATAGAAACAAGATAGGGAAGTGTGGTGTCCACCGTTAAAAAGAGGAAATAAAGATACATCGAATCGCGTATTGTAAGTTTTTCTAATATTGATTTCTAACAGTTGGGAAAATATTTTTTTTTGACGACAAAAAGCAACAAGCATAAAAGTGAGCTTTTTTCACAGATTTTGCTATAAAATCATATTTAAGACTCAACTAGAATGCATATTATTCATCTCAGCCTTCCATACTTCGTAGACGTTCGATAAGTGATTTGAATCTATACTTCATAATTGAAAATTTACTGTAAACAACTTATCATATAAATTTGTTCTTAAAAAGATCAATTGAAAACCTTAGAAAAAAAAAACAGCTCAGAAAGATCTGGAATACATGATTCGATACGTCTTCATCTTCGATTTCCAACGGTGGAAACTGCACTCCTCTATCTTATTTCCATCAATAGTTAATTTAATACAACTAAGACACGTGCGAACAAAAACAGATCTTATCGAAATCTTATTATTATGATATTAGTTGAAGTATGATCAAATAGTATAGTAAGATAGAGCTTTTTTTCTTTATCAAACTGTATAGAAAGAAAATTTTTTTAAGTTTAGATGCTTAGCATTAAAAAATTAAGTTTATCGAAAAATTAAAAAAACAAACCATTTTCTTCTCTTTCGCTTTAACTAAATTAATATATGTGTGAAATGTAAAGCTACTGAGTATTTTTTTTGTCAGATTTCTCTTAAAAAGAATATATGAACTGAAATTTTAAATGAAAAATATTAGATTTTTTCTGACTGATTTGAAAATTAGAATTAATTATTTTCAAAAATCATTTTCTTGTTTTTAATTATTAAAGGGTTTACTTTTCTATGTATGGAATGAGTACTCACATACACTGGCTCCAAAAATTATTCATACAGGTGTAATTTCGATTTTTTTCGCTAATGGTAACTTCTATGAAGAATCCAAATAGCGATTTGGATAGAGAAAATTGTTTCCAACAAAGGTCCCAGAAAGATGAAATTCTCATCTTATTCCCCAAAACCAGAATCTCTGGAAAACCGAAAACCTATTTTTTCAGCACCCAGACCCCGAAAATAAAAGTTTGTTTTGATTACACAAAGTGATAGAGCAACGAATTCGCTACAAAATGAGATGTCTTCGAGCTCTTCATGACAATTTTTTACTGAACTGCATCAGTTTTAAGGAACATCCTAAAGTGCTTTTTGTCCGATTTTCCCATAGGAAATGGTAAAAACACCATTTTTGAGTGTTTCTTAAAACTGATGCAGTTCTGTAAAAAATTGTCATGGAGAGCTCGGAGACATCTCATTTTGTAGAGAATTCGTTGCTCTATCACTATGTGTAATCAAAACAAACTTTTATTTTCGGGGTCTGGGTGCTGAAAAAATANTATCGAAGTTATTTTTATTTACTCAAACCGTACGTAGATGATGATCCAAATAGTGTCATCAAGAAAATTATTTAAGATTTTTCTTTCAAAGAAAGAAAAGACATATTTGAATCAAAAAAAAAGAACATCATTGTACAAATCATGTACGAAAAAATGATTGACAAGGAAAATTATCTTCATTGTTTTTTTAATTTTTCGTTGCTTTTAACATTGGAATACTAAAATTAGAAATTTAGCTATCAGATGTCGATCAACATGAAGGATATGGTTGCTACCAAAGTGTATAATACTCTTGTACAATTTAAGTCTATAAGCTGATTAAAATATTGAGACAACATTTGAATATGAAATTCTAATAATTGGATTAATGACTGATGCAAAAGTCTTGGCATAAATGTCGCACTGGATTGTGAGCTTACTCAAGGTGTTAGAAAACTGGTTCTTCTTCCATCAGATAGAGCAAAGTCTGAAGATTAAAAATGCATACTTCAAAAAAAAATTGTGAGTTGAATAACGATCCAAATTTCCTCTTTTCAAAAAGCGTCAAAAATACCTTGTAACTTTTGTGCCTTTTTGCTACAATTTTATTTTTATAATTAACATATCCTCCACATATGTTAATCGATTGAGCTCAAACTTTCACACTTGACCCATCCCAGTTGCAGCTCTTGAAAATCAAGAATTAGTGACCACTTGCTTCCAGGATAATGCTGAGGCGATCTTGTTTTGCTTAGATCCAAGTGTTTGTCAAGCTTGTCTTTCCTGAAGAGAATTGAGACTCTCATTTAAAAAAAAAAGTCGAGCTTAAGTCATTCAGAAGGTACAGCTTTCCGAACTCTTCAAGAACACCGAATTCAACTTTACACTCAAAAAGTTTATTTGATATAAACTTCTTCATAAGATCAAGCCGTCATAAAAGTGGTATGGCGCCAGTTTTCGATGAAGTGAAAGAGAGTTATATCTCAAGCTGATAATATCCGTTTCGTCTCAAAATTTTTTCAACATAGTATTTTGCTTGTAGAACACAGTAATGCTAAAAAATTTTTGAAAATGTTCATAAATCTAAAATTACAGAGAAAACATTAATTTTTGGCTGGTTACAAAGCTATTTTTAGCGCCTTTCGAACACTGACAATGTGAAACGTTGCTCAACTCACAATTTGTTTTTGAAGTATGCATTTTTAATCTTCAGACTTTGCTCTATCTGATGGAAGAAGAACCAGTTTTCTAACACCTTGAGTAAGCTCACAATCAAGTCCGACATTTATGCCAAGACTTTTGCATCAGTCATTATAATGACGAGATTAATTTCAATAATAATGTATATGTACGAACTCACTGAAGAAAATTCACTTGTACTTTATAATTTTAAATAAACAATCGCTCCACATTTATCATTATCAAAAACGTTACAAATAAAAAAAAATTTCGACTTTATCGTCTCTCTCAACGATAAGAAAACCTAAACCTATTAAAAGAACTACTGCATTATCTTCAACAACAGTATATAATACAGCAGCTCCAAGTACTCCTTCGACAACAACTAAAGCTATTGATCGTGCTAGATAGATCATCATCTGCGTACGGTTTGAGTAAATAAAAATAACTTCGATAAAAAGTGTTATCGAAGTTGTAACTTCGATAACCACTGCCATCGAAGTTGTAACTTCGATAAAAAATTTTATCGAAGTTATAACTTCGATAAACATGCTAACTTCGATACGACATATATATAAATAATAATATGAACATTTACTTGTAGTTATCTTGCACTGACCAGTATTTTGAAACTTGATAATAAACAGCGATGGGTATACTATGTAAACTAAACACAATAAAAATACCTAAAATAATTTGTTTTGTTCTATGTCTTGTTGTACTCATATGACGTATATGAACATCCCATGATGTTATTATATAAATATCAATCAGAAGTAGCCATGCAAAAATATGTTAACGTTATTGAATCAAATGTTTGTAAAACAAAATATCTTAGTTTACATAATACAAAAGCTTGATTTGATGATACTAAATAATTATAACCATCAAATATAATTCGAGTTAATAACGAATAACGATTAAATTGGATATACGTGTAGATGATACAAGTAAATATAATGCACTATTATTTGTTTCACTGAGAACATGATGTTTAACTGTTGTTGTTCTGAGATGTATCAGCATAGGGTTTTGAATGCAAATCTCGCGAGTTTCTTTTCTTCACCACACAAAAACAAAGCAACTGTTGATTAGAATTATTTGAATACATTTGTTTGACTCGTCTTTACGAATACCTCTGCATTTTAGTTCATCTAAAGGCGATATTTCATGTTAAAGAAATAATTAGTTTTTTAAACAAACTTATTTTCAATTAATATAAAAAAGCTTTTCATTTCTTCTAGTTCACTTGTCAAAATCATCGAAAATTTGCCTAGATAACAGACAGTAAACTAAATTCCAAAAGTAATATGTTCTCTTGTTGACTTATAAGAAAAAGACATTTGAGAAAAGACACATCTAATCAAAATCTACTGTAAGTCAAACAATGCTTCAATTCTTCAAGTATATATATTCTTGATAAGATAATAATAAGGACTGTCAACATACACATCAATTTTTGAGGTGAATGATATTTCTCTTGCGATAAAAAAGTAGTAATACAAGAAAGATATTTTTCTTTAGCTATTTTAGAAGAAAACGTATGGGTTGCAGTTGTAGTCGAGTTGCACCAGTAATAGAGCCGGTACCTGATGCCATTCTGAAGCCAACAAATCAAAATGATTCTGCAGAAAAAGAAGAAAGGAAAAAGCATAAACGCCCTTTAAGTAATGACCACACACAAGACGATTATGACAATAAACGATTAGTAATTTCTCCTATCAATACACGAGAAACTCCGATCATTGATCGATTACAAAGCGATCATGAATATGTCGAAATCGAAGTTTCTGATCCACAAGCATTCAACGATGCATTTATTCAACAACGTCAAAAAGTAATTAATAATCAATCTTATCGAGTAACAATTCAATCATGGCGTCCGAATTCACTAGCACAATTAGTTAGTGCTATAAAATCTTTATCAGAAAATAAATCATTAATAGATTGTCATTGGATTATTTTCTATTGGATTGCGTGTAATATTGAATACGATGTTGTATCATATTTCAGCAAAAACTATGCCGATCAATCAGCCGAAGGTGTATTTCGTACAAAGAAAGGTGTTTGTGCCGGTTATGCAAATATATATAAATATTTGTGTGATCAATTAAATATATCATGTGAAAAAGTTAGTGGTTATTCGAAAGGTTATGGATTTGATGAACGTGAAGGTGCACCTTCTGAGACCGATCATGCATGGAACGCAGTTGAAATTGATCATCACTGGTATTTAATGGAATCAACATGGGGTGCTGGACATCTTACAGAACAAAAAGCTTTTCAACATGAATTAAACTCTTATTATTTTTTTCCTCGTCCTAATGAAATGATTTATCACCATTTACCGGAAAATGAAAAATGGCAATTATTACGAGAACCAATTAAAATGGAACAATATGTACAATTGCCTAAAATTCATCCTATTTACTTTCAACTGAATCTTAATTTGATTAGTCCACGTCATCAAGTTAATGTTGATCTTCTACCAGGAAAACCATATGCATTAGTTCTTATGCGAGCACCATCTGATGTTCATCTTATAGCAGATTTAAAATTACATAATCAGAAAATTGAAGGTGGTCATCGTCTTGAATTTGATAATAACAAACAAGTGTATTGTTGTTATTTTGCTCCGAATAGTATTGGTAAACATAAAATTACAATTTATGCTAAGCAAGGTGACACACAAGAAGGTACATACAGCGGAGCACTTGATTTAACTCTTAATGTTAATGAAATACCAAAAAATCCAATTAGTTTTCCAGAAATATGGAAGAAATTTTTTGATTTAAATCTAAATATAATTTCACCGAAAAATACACATTTGATCAAAGTACACAATGGACAAACACATGCAGAAATTCTAATTCAAACACCTAACGATGTCGAATTACTTGGGCGACTTGTTGATATTCATGGAGAAAAGATAGAAGGTGGAAATCAAGTGTTTTATGATCGAGATAAAAATCTATGGCAATGCAAATTTGCGCCGAATCATGATGGAATGTTCAATGCTGAAATTATGGCTAAGAAAAAATCAGATACAGCTCTCTACACATCTGCTGTATCTTTTAAAGTCGACGCTCGAAATATTCCAACACCGCCATTATCTTATCCAGTTACGTGGCCACTTTTCTATGAGCTTGATCTTAAAATAGAAGCACCGCGGAATCGTGCAACTGCTATATGGCCTGAAAATGCATCTTACACTGAAATTCGTATGTCAGCACCCAATAATCTTGAACTTTCATGTGACATCATATTTAATGGCAGTAAAAACGAAAATTGTGCATTAACACAATTTGATAATGACAAACAACAGTGGCATCTTTTGTTTGCACCTCAACATACAGGTCTTCATAAACTCACGATTTATGCTCGACGTCAATCTGATTCTCAAACATCGTTCAATGCAGTCGCAGAGTTTGATCTCAACGTTACAAAACTTCGAAAAACAATCAAATTTCCCCTAACATACACTAAATTTCAAACCAATAAATGTCGAATTTATGAACCACTTCATGGTACACTTAAAAGAGACGCTATTTTACCCATCCATTGTGTTATTCCTGGAGCAGATGATGTAGATTTACAAGTTGATTCTCAATGGATGAAGGCAAAAGGATACGAAGACCCCGTTTTAAGAACAGAGATAAAAGTTGGGTCAAAAGATGTAACTATCTATGCGAAATATAAGCAAAATACAAGCTATGATGGACTTGTGCGATATTCTGTTGAATAATTATCATAAACTCCTATAGATTTCAATGCTTTATCACTTTTATAGATTGCTTATATTTTTCTCTTTCTTTTGATTTGAATAAAATAAACATATATAAAAACGCCGTTTTTCATTTGAATTCAAAATTTCTGGTCGTAATCGAATGCTGATGAAATATCTTCAATTTTTAATTAATTTTCCTGATAGTGTAGCCTCAAACTATGCAAAAAGGTCTCATTTTGAATAGATTGTTTATTGTTATTGTATAAAACAGTTGTCCAATGAAATAAATAAATGTCTGTTATTTAATCTATATAGTCTTCATCTTTTATGTAATATCGCCTCGGTTTTGACAATTTATCCCGCTGGATCAGAAATTTTTCGAATGTTTCAATACATCACAGCTGATCAGTAACTATTGAGATCATTTTGATTAATCGACGATTTTATTGCAAGTTTTAGCAGTAAGAATAAATTTACAAAAACAAACATTTTGCTCTTTTATTTAAGTCTATCTCAACGCCAAAATGAGCGTTATTATTATTATTATATATAAATAAGTTGTTTTTTATTTCCAGATGGCGGAAAGTAGACAATTATCTCTCTCGTCATCGACTGGAAATTTGAATGAGTGTGATGAAAGATAAAAGTCGTAAACACATCGTTCGCAACACGTTAAAATATAGTCATAGTCTAGATTTCAGCATTATAACTATGTTTGACTATCATAAAAGTCGATTGAATGATCGCAATTTTCGGTAGCTGTTGAACAAGAAGTCGCTCTGTTAAGTGATTTAATCGCTCTAATAAAATGCAATAAAATCGGCTATTTTGATGATATGAAATGGTAAGCAAATGCAATTATTGAGTAGTATTGTTGATATTGTGAAAATGATATGGGTGTGGGTGTCAATGTGAGTGTGTGTACGCTAGGAAAAGACCTGCACTCATACCCACATCTACCGCACTCTACCCTTCACATACACCCACACCCTCCATGTGAAGAACATGATAATCCGGCAGATTTCATTCTTGATCTATTACAAGGTGATCAATTTTCACCCTTAACTGATGGTCAAAATGATAATGATTCAAATAAATAAAATAATCAAATTGAATTTTTTTTAATAAAAAATATATGAAAATAGATATTTTTAGTTCAATTTGGAGTAAAATATCTGACAAGAATTAGTTATCAAATGGAAATAATAATGAACATATTCTATTAGGGAAAAAATCCCGTTTAAATCACATATGTTGTTTACCTCAATAAACTCTTCATAATTGTTTCCGAGACCCTTCATTAACTATACTACAAATAGTTACTATCGATAGTTTTGGGTCTATTTATTGGTTTAATTTATTTGCATATTAGTCTTACAAGTGATACAGACACTAGAAATCATAGCGCAACTACTTTTTAATAGTCACAAATCAAGTTTTCTCAAATCTTTCAGCATGAAAATTATTTATAAAGGAGCGAATTTTACTTGTTCATGAAAATGTCAGTGGTAATTTTCATATATCAACTTACTTTCTATCAAAAATAATTTGTGATATTGTACCATTGCAAACAGTCCCTGCTATTGAATTTTCAATAATTGTTGATTTTATGATGGAATTTCAAAAAACAGTAGAAAAATTTTTTATTTTGTTCTTTTCTATTTGGCTTACATCGATTGGTGCATCATCTTTATGCTTTCTTGTTTCGACTACTGTATGGAATTTCGGTATTATTCTTAAAATAATTTCATTGAGAGTGAGTGTGGAGTGTGGGTCGAGGATGAACAGGATCCACAGCATCACGCCCACACTCACACTCTATATATATTGAAGTAAAACAACCAAATTTGACAATTATATTCATGAAAGTTCACTGATAGATTGTCATCATAAATAGTTTTGGCTCTTGTTCCTTTCAAAATCAAAGTCGAGAAGAAAGCTGACTAGTCCATGTTGTAGAGCAACTTTCACTCTATCGAACTAGCAATGCCACCATTTTTGTTAATTCCAACTTTCTGATGAACTTTTTCGAGTACTTTTTTTCGTTCGCACGTTGTCGTAGAAGGAAAGTAGGTCCTCGGAGAGATTGCTAAAGTACATGGCTTTTTGTGTACTGGAGGGTGTGGGTGTGGGTGTGGGTGTGGGTGTTTGGGTGGTCTGCTAACCAAGAAGACACACATCCACAGCCACATCCACCCACACCCGTACCCACACCCTCATCTGCTATTTAATGATAACTCGTAGTTAATTTAAAATAATAACGCATAACAATAGTTATTGTATCGACACTGAGAAATGAGACACGTGATAAAACAGTTTTATATTCAATGCTATCGTTAAAATATTGAATCTCTTATAAAAACAACAGCAATGTCATTATACATGGATATAAAATTAAGTTCATGTATAGTAACAATTTCGATAAAATTTACTTCGAAATAATTATCTTGATTTTCAACTAATGTTGATCTATCACTGTTCTTTTTAAAGAAAATTAAACTAAATTCTATTAGATGCATATCCTTGTTGAATAACGAGCAACTAAAGTAAAATAAAAAAACTGCTAATTCATCAGTAGAACAAGTAAAAACAAATATTATACATTAAATGGCATGATCCATTAGTTCAACTTTGTTTATAGAGATTGCTCGATTATATTCAGTGTGAAGAATAGAATGGGTGTGGATTCGATTCAACAGACTATAAACAAAACTACACCCTTACTATACACTGTTGACAGTCTACTCTATAAGAGCATAACAATTAAAACAATCCGCAGTGAATGTATGACTGATATTTTTTACATTTTAACAAAAGATAGTGTAGAAAATATGTTTTAATGTGTTTTCTAATAATGATGTCGATTTTGTATAGCCAATTGAAGATCATAATTCAGTTGTTGCAAATATTTTTTGTCTTGATCGGTTTCACTTTAAAAACTCGAANTAATTTTGTAGAGAATTTCAAGCGCTATCTTTTAGTATAAAAAGATGTCCCGATCTAATGGATAATAGAAGAGTTATACTCAAAATACGAATGGTATAATTTATTCTGGGACACCCGTTATTATATATTGATGATTCATCTAGCTTGATATTATGATCGTATACATCTGTGACCACATATATGCATATTGCTTAGGTAATGAGGTGAGACAGAATTTTAATAAATCAGCGATACTTGAACGACTTTTTAGTTGTCTTGTTGGTCTCTGTAAGAGATGTACAAGAAAAAATTGCAAATATATGAGAAAAGCGAGACTTTAATCTTGTTTTTTTTTTGCACAAAATGACTTAATTGCTTGATGGTGATTTCATTCAGCTTTTTCGAAAAAAAATGAAAAGTTTCATAACATGACATTGACGAGCAAAATGATGATATTTTTTGTTTTATTTTAAGCTAATAGCTCTCTCAAACTTCGATTAACTATTCGACTTCCATATTATCAGATTAATTAAACTCATCAATACGAATAAGATTAGTTAATATCTCGTGAAAAAATACAACAATTGACGTAAATATGAGATGAAAATAAGATAAGGTAGAGTAAAAATAAATATATATAAAAGATAAGTGGACGTATATATCATTTTTGACAACTTCTTAAATCAAAAACATCTTTCTCATTAAACTAATCAATGACAAAGATTAACTTATTCTCGATGGTTTCTGTTATGGTCGGGATAGATTAGTTTAGTGCGATGTAAAAGATAATTGCAAGAGTCGTGCTAATTGAGTGTAGGTGTGATAATCTTTTCTATATCCATATCCAAAAAAATCATTTTACGCTTAAGTATAGTTGTGGGAATGTTACATGCGGAAATATCAATGAACTTGAAATTTTATTTAAAGAAAAAAATCAATTAGTTCTTTGAATAGGATGCAAACAAGTAACATCAGAGGACTCGTTCATAGAATTCGAATTATCTTGTTCTTGACTAAAAATAAATTATAAAACTTTCGAGAAAGCATTCCTAGGTATATTACGTCCTCG
Organism: Rotaria sp. Silwood2; assembly: GCA_905329745.1. Lineage (NCBI taxonomy): Eukaryota > Metazoa > Rotifera > Eurotatoria > Philodinida > Philodinidae > Rotaria > Rotaria sp. Silwood2. The sequence goes on from CAJNSZ010000427.1 coordinate 65,112, forward strand.
TGAGCTGATATTTTACTCATAAATACGCTTCAGTAAGTTATGCAAAGCTTTCAAAAGGTTTGTGTCCTTGTCGAGCTTTTAGTTGTTCAAGTAGTGTCTATGTACGTGAAATTAATGGCAAAAAAAAATATTTTTTTCTTGGTTATTATTAAAAGGGTAGAAGACTATATATCTTTTTGAAAATGAACTTGATAATAACTAGATTATATATCAAACTTCCGAATGCTTTTTCTTCAGTACCATTTTCATTAAAGCATAAACTATTCAACAGGACGATAAGTGCTTGTATTTTTGTCAGAAAATTAAGGTGAAATTATAAAATTTATTATCAGTGAATTTCTTAAGGTTGTAGCGTTACGAAGTCTAATATAATCTAGTTCTCGTTAAGTTCACCTTCAAAAACATTTAGTCTCCTACCCTTTTAGTAGTAACCAAAAAAAAAACATATTTGCCATTACTTTCATGTGCATGGACACAAACTCTTTGAACATTTTTCATAGTTCACCAAGGCCTACTCTTATCAGTTTAGAGGAACGTGGATACCTGGAAATATTTCCTAGTTAGATCTCTTTTCATGTTTAGGTATTCTAATTCCAACAATTTTAGAACATACGATCAATTTCAATAAAAATCATATTTATTTCTATGAAAAAAAAACAAAAAATAATAATCTATAATAACTATTGATTCTGATTGACACATTTCTAATAACCTTTTTTTTTTCTTTACAATATATGAAGTGACACGGATAAAAATTGCACTTCTCTTATGCTATTGATATTGTCCTACAAGATAATCATATTTATTTTGCTCAATTTTACATTTCAATATCGTCTAAACAAGTGTAGAAGTTCAATAGTATTGTATTATAATAAACAAAAAGAAAAATAGAATTTCTTAAAACAATTTTAATCATTCAAAATCTTGTGATTAAATATATAATCAATCATATCTGCTTGTGATCCAAGTAAATTAATCTCTGCATCATAACATGTTTTAAATCGTTCTCTATTTTTAATACCATTGCACATTTTTTTATGATATACATGCTTTAAACCAGGTTCAACAGCACGAAATATATAACATTCAGCTGAAAACTTAACAAATTGTTGAAATAAATTAACATCTTCATCTCCCCAATAATGATTATTTATTTCCCATCCACCAATTCGATCTAAATCTCGTTTACGTACAGCTACATTTCCAAAACCATATATAGAAAATAAACCAGAATCTACTCGTGCATCAATTATTGAATGATTATTAATAACAAACATATTTGAAAAAAATGAATAAATTATTGGAAAATATACTGTACAAGATGATATTGATAATTGATGAATTATTAAACGACGTGTATTAATTAATGATTGTCTTGTAAATATAATATCTACATCAAGAAAAAATAATAATTGATTATTAGAAAAATATTCTGATGCTAATTGTCGACCAAGACCACGATTATATTCATGTTGAGTTTTATTAATAATTGATAAATAAATAGATGATGAATATCTGACTATTAATTGATGTATTTTATTAATTATTGAATTGTTTTGTTGAAAATAAAATATTGTTAAAGTAAAATATTGTTTTTGATAATGATCATTAAGTATTTCATGTTGAAAATTATTAATAAATCTTAATAATGCTTTATCTCTATTACTTGAAACAACAATAATATTTAATTGATATTCTTTTTGATTTAAATCAAGATTAGTTATTTCTCGAGAGTTAATATGATGTTTATCAACGAATGATTGACGTAGATGAAAACGTTTTCGAATAACATTTGATCGAGATGGAAAAATAGAAACTGTACGAACATTAAGTAATACTTCAACTATTAATTCTAAACCATATCGTGGTACAACACGATGATAGCCTAACAGAAATTTACCACTTGTCACTGTCCAATTACTAGAACGTTGATGCCAAAGTTTTTGTAAACGTCCGACATAAGATTGAACAGTTGTATTAATATATGTTTTCCAACGTGCATCAATTGATTGATAATGTGCATCTCGTACGAGATCAAATTCTAAATAATTTAAAAAAGTAACATAAGTTTGTCTATTCGTTGATTTCCATATACGTGTAGATAACTTAGGTTTTCTTTGTTGTTTCTGATGATAAAACTTATATAATTGTTGAAATGTTGTTCGATTTTTAATTGGATGAAGTATGAATGCATGAGAAATAATTGATGGTGTAAAATCAGATCCAAATAAATAATAAGGACCATAATGATGATAAAATAAAACTTTTGAATTAAAAGCATTCGTACAATGAATATGAACATGTGTTAAAATACATCGACCTAATTCAACATCTTCGTGATTAGTACGAAGTTCTGATTTAAAACATTGATCAAGCCAAGGTCCTAGTTGCATAAGAGTTTTTTGAGAAAGAATTACTCCACTTCCCCCCATACAAAAATACTAAAAAATAAAATAAAATAAAATTAGAAAATGAATTTTTTTTTATTACTTTTCCTGGTGAAAAATAAATAGTAGATTCACTTTTTCTTCCTGTTCCACCTTGTCCTATATATAAAGCTCGTCGATAATCAATTGATTTAAGCCATTTAACTAAATCTGGAATATTAACATAAGCATTATCATCTAAACGTAATATCCATGATGTTCTATGACGATAATATGTATAGAGAAATTTCATAGCATAAAAACTTTTCTTCTGTGGTGGATATTCATTTTCTACATGTTTTAATTTAACAATAAAAAAACATGATTGAATATATTTATTTGTTTTTAAAAATAATTTTTCTATAAATTCTTCTGTACCAGAATATTTTTCTTCAAGAAATATAATTATTTCAATTTCAATTGTTGCTGTTAATAACCATGTTTCAAATATAGCTGGTAAATATTCAAATAAACGTTCATGTGATGATAAAACAGCAATAGTTAAAAATATTTTTGATGTTTGATTTTGACATGTTTGAATTGTTCGATATTGAAAATGATTATAAAATGAAAATGATCTTGTTATTAGTGGTTTTGAAGGAAATGATAAAAAAGATGATGGAGAACAATCATTTCCAAGAATGAATGCCCAATAATGTAAACCAAGAAAAAAACCAATATAAAAGAAGCATAATATTAATAAATAATAATTACAATGATTGAATGCTGTACGCGACATTCATCGTTTATTATACATAAAAAATAACTATTATCGTAATTATTTGTCTAGAATTATAATTAAAAGAAAAAAAACGAAATGTTTTTCATCAATTAACCAATTTTTATTAATAAGATTTGAAGAATTTACGATCTTATATCAAAATACCTTATGAGAATATTTTAAAGATTAGACTTGAAAATGAATTAAAACAGTTTATCAGGCAGATGTTGAGAATTTAACTAATATATTTCTAGTTCGATAAGCTCTCGGGCAAGTGAAAAAATAACTCTAAGTAATTGAATGCTGATCTTGAAAAGATAACGTGTACATGAGTTTTTTTTCTCTATGAAATATAATTCAAGCCATATGATTTATTTTGTCAATAAACGTCGCATATTTTGGTCTTCAGTCAAGAGTTTTATTTCAATTGAAATGATATATAAGATGAATTGTTGACAACGATGTTTGATTCTAATCCGATCAAGTTTTATTTTTCGATCTTCTATCCATAAATTATTATAATGTTTAACATAAATTGTTCTTTTTTTTTAAAAAATTATATTCACATACAAATATATTGTTTATGTTAAACAAGTTACTTTTTAGTCAAGGCTTTCTTTACAATTTGACATCGAAATTACTACTCGCATATTCTTCGTATATTATCGACCTGCCTTACCATATAATATGTTGTTCTTTATTCCATACTAATCTATCGCTTGTATAACATTAACTCTATTTTTCTCTTTTCTTGCTCTCATTTTATACTAATATTGAGTTAGTGAAAATGAAGAAAAAAAAACGAAATAAAACACTATGTGCAATCATTTGATGTTAATTTCACTTCTGAATCAGATTACTAACCTTTAAAAAAAAATCAAAAAATAATTACGATCATATATATATATATATCAAAAGAAATTAAAGAAGCTTTATTCTCTACGGTAGTACTTCTTAAAAGTATTGACGAACAAAATAATAGAATCATGATTTCTACAGATGCCTCGTCGGTTTACCTGAGTGAAGAGAGTCATATAAAAGAAAACGAATAACAACCATTCTTTAACTAATCAAGGACTTCAGAAAAACGAAAGATTGAATATAAGAAGAAAAAAAACGATTAAATTACATGTTTGTTGAAAAAGCAAGAGAACATGATTGCGATTACTTGATCCATACAATATAGAAACACATGCATATCACAGATATATATATAGATATATATACATTGAGTAGTAATGCATGATTTTTTGTTTACTTACATTGAAAAAGAATATTTACTAATTTATTCATAGATGAATAATACATAAGAAAACATGCGAAATATAAACAACATTGTACTTAACACGTTTATTTTCTTATTTTCTTTGAATCCTTACTTCATTTATTTTAGACAAGAATATTAACTAAATCTCTACTATAAAACACAAAAGACAAAAAAAAAAAAAAAAAAGAGAAGAAAATTAAAAATTAATTAAGTCTACAATAATATTTTGTTTTGCCTAATTGTCATCCTTAATTAATTTTTCAGCTACTTGTGAACGATATAATTGAAAAGCAACCATACCACGCATACCTCTTGTCTCATGTTCGATACCTGGTGACCAAGCTCGACATGTTATACTAATAAGACGATGTAAGGGTAAGTTTTTAAATTGAACTAATACAAATGGTTGAACATGATCACGAGCATTTCTATGATATTAAAAAAATAGAATGAAATCGTTTTTTCTTTTCTTTTATTTATAAAAGTTTACCGATATGGAAAGTAATAATTTGGTATAACACCATATTTTGAAGAACCAGATGGTTTTTCCAATGAATAATATACCATCTCAGTTTGAGCATCCCTATCAGATGGATTCTATTTTTATAAAAGAAAAAAACAAAAAAAAAACATAATTTAGATGACATGTTTGATTATGATTTATTGAAAAAAGAAATTGACTAAAAACAAAATAAAGTTTTGCTGAAGAATAAAATAAATCATTATTACTATTATTTGATAAATGTATATCTATTTAAAAGGAAGATCAAATACATTTTATTTATAACATACCGTTCCATCACATGTGATATAAACGTCAGGCTTTGCTATACTTTTATTATTATGGATATTTCGAAGACCTTGTATATGTATTGGTAGAGGACCTTTCGTTGGTGTCCATCCATAGACCTATAAACAATTAATTGTTTTTTTTTTTTGAATAAAAACATAAACTATTAAATACTTTATTTAATTTAACAAGAACACATGGTTCTTCATGTTTAAAACCATACATATTATTATCCGAACATGGATGATCTTGTGTACTAACAATATCAAACCAACTAAATGAACATGCTGTACCGGGTACTAATTCTGATGCTGGATCGAGTTCTGTACATGGTTCTGCTTTGGCATCAGTTTTTTGAATAAGATAAACTAACAATGAAAATAAAAGATATTTTTCTTTTCAGAAAATCAAATACAACAATTAACTAACCATCACGATATAATCGAAGTGATGAAGCAATACGTTTTTGTTCATACAGATCATTTGATACTCGAATAAGACTATCATCAACCATTGGTTGAGGACGAAAACCCATTCCAACTATATAAAAAGAAAAGAATAAAGAGAGAAAAAAAATCATAAATATTTATTTTATGTTTTTTTTCTACAAACCAACAGTAGCTGTTGTTCGTACAGCCATTGTACTATCCTTATTATAATATGTTGGTACTTCACGATCAAGTATCAAAGCAAATACATAAAGTAAAATAACGAAAAACATTCCCAAACAAAAATAAAATACTGTATAAAATGCAGCTAATCTAGCTAAAATATATAAAAAAAAAGAAAAGTAATGTCTTTGATTAACTTTGATTTCTATTTACCCCAATTAAGAGAACTGCGACCAAGAAATGTTTTTCTACGTGGATCAAACAAAAAATTTTTCTTTGTTTTTTCTAATTTTTTCTTTGTTTGAATTGTTTCTTCATTTTCAACACTTAATTTTTCTCTACGCACATTAGGTTTTGGAACTTCTGTATAGGGACTTGGTGGAAGTACATGAATATCATTTGAATTTTTTTTATATCGAACAACTTTTTCATCCATTTTATCTATTTTGATCAAATAGAAAAACGAAAAAGAAACATTTTAATATTTTACAGCAAAGAAAAAAACAAACCAAACTCACTTTCACGAGGAAATGTTTCGTTCTTGTTTTATATATGATTGCAAATGAAAAGATGATAACGTTAGTACGAATGTAAGTGTATTCAACCGTAACCAAAATATATGCATATGTTTACGTTTTATACATTCTTTTCTTATGTTTATATACAGAGGACATACACGATATGCATTAATATACGAAAACGAGAGGCAAACAGTATTTTTTTTTTTTCGTATAGATAAAACACAGAAAAAGAATACGTCCGTTGTTTGAATATCGAGGATTATATCATTATTAAAAACATTATTTTTTTTTATTGTAATATTAATTATTAACATATGTATTTTATGCATAAGACAATGAAGATTGTTATTGTGATACATGAAATATTGGTAATGATACAGAAAAAAATTCTTCTGAGATTTTCTTTTTAGATAATCAGAAAATATTGAGCATTAGTTGGTGCTCTAACTTTGATAAGTTAGGAATAAATTATCTATTATTCTCTGTATTTCGATTTTTTTTTTGAGTTTATTGTTTATATCTGAGTATAAATGTCAAAAAGAAAAAGAATTTAATTTTCTGATAAATACATCATCTTTCTCTAAATCTATACAACAAAAATAAATAATCTGAATAAATCATGAATAGCTTTCTATGAATATTTTAGCTTAAAAAGTTAAAAAATATTGAATTCTTCATGAAATGAAATTACCACCATATGATATTGATTTCTGCAATTCATAACATTTAAATATTATTATAATTTCTCACTAAAGTAGAACTATATTTAAAACATTTTAAAATGAATTCTCTCTTTATGAGAATTTAAAAAAAAACCGAAGCAATCGTATGGTATATTATGTGTTGTTTTATTTAGATATTTCAGTACAAAAACTTTGCTTTATGATTCATTTTGATAGCTCGTTACATTTTCTTATGACAACAAATTATTAATTAATTTTCATATATATATATATATATCATAGGAAGAAGAGAAATTTGATGAGTTAAAAAAAAATAGAGCTGGAAAAAAAAGTGTGATAAGCAATCAAGCATGACCTTCCTAAATATTTTATATATTGATGAAAAAAATCATGTTTTTCCGACATGCAAGTCTATAAATATGAATATGGATCATGGCTTTCTTCAATTTTTAGAAAAAATATCGAACGAGAAGAATAAGAAAAACAATTTAATTGAGAATTTTTTATTCGTTAGATTATTGAAAATATATTCTTTAAATTTTGACACATCTATCGTAAGTATAAATATAATTTATCTGATTATTAAGAGAAAAAAATATCAAACAAATAATAATTAAAGTCTAGAAGTCAACTGTATCTTTTCTGACTAACTATGGAATGTCATGTACTATAAGTTAAAAAGATTGATCATATTCCAATCAAAGGAATACTTTCATTACCAAACAAACTAATTAAATTCGAGTTTTAAGGTATTTACAGTCTATATCATATGATCACACTTCAAAAATTTTAGCTTTTCTTGTGATGGTTGGATAGAGCTCGATGAATTATATAAGAATAAACAATATCACACGTATTCAAAAGACGATCGTACAACAGTCAGAATTTTGTATATTTTACTGTTATATTTAACAATAATGGTATCTTCAGCTTGTTTCTAAAATCATGACGAAAAAAGAAAAATAAATGGTGTTTAAATTTTGAAGTGTAAATATGTGATCTTGACTGTAAATGTTTTGAAATTCAAATATCTTCATCCATACATGCAATGAGCAACATACATTTTAAATTAGTTCATTTGGCAGTAAGAGCATTCATTTAATCTGAATATAAGGACGTGGATGTGACATCCACATCCCATAAACACTTTCTAGTGTAACTTGAAGAAATTTTTAACGATGTCATACTAATCTTTTTTTATTTGAAAGGCAAGAGAGAGAAAAAAACGAAAAAGTGGGTATCCCAAACAGTGTCTACTATCTGTAAAAACGTTTTCAGCTTCATCAAACATATTGCGAAGTGGGTGGGCGATAAGAGAGACTATTAACTCTAAAAGCTTCATAACTTTCTGATGAGTGGTTATTCGGAAAAAGATGTAGTCCTCTTACGACTAGCCAATTCCTAGGAAAAAAAGTGAAATTTGTTTTTATCGTTGCTTCTAAGATGATATTTAACATATCAAGAAATGTTTGTTTTCATTCCCACCCTATTGCAAAGATTCATTTCATTACATAAATTGAATTCATAATCGGAGGGCAAATTATGCATAAAAAACTCGTCATTTCCTTTTAGCTGCACACATCTTACACTAAACGATTTTAATTTCTTCATGTCTCAAACACTTTGTGCCATAAATAAATGTAAACGAATATCACGTGCTCTTTGTCATTGTTGTAATCAAGATATATGTTTATTACATTTAAAAGAACATTATGATATAATACTTGCACAATTAAATCCATTAACAGATGAAATAAATGCAATAGATAATCGTCTAATTGCAATTGATATCAAAGATTTAATTGAAGAATGTCGTAAACAACTTGAAGAATGGCGTGATAAATATTATAAAACTATTGATAATTTATTCGAACAAAAATATGATGAGCTTGAACAAATGATAATTAATAAAGTTGATAAACAAAAAGATGGCATTAGTTTAACACGAAGAACTATAACTAAACTTATTGAAGAACAAGAAGCATCTCAACAAGACATTAATTTAATAAAAACAGAAATTCATCAATTTAATGAAAATGTAAACAATATTGAACATACATCTTTTCACATCAATATTCAACCATTATTAATTGATGATCATATAATTCAAATTCAAGAAAAAGCAGATCTACACTCAGTTCTGTCTTCAACATGCAAAACAATCGATTTCTCTGGAATAAAATCTCCAATTATTGGTACCAATGATCGATATTTATTATTTCATCAAAATTTATATTTATGTTTGATTGATTATAATTTTAAAATAATTAAAAAACTTCCTTGGCATTTTGAACGAATACAAGATATATGTTGGTCATCAACATTAGGTCGATTTATTTTAACAACTGAAACTTGTGGTATTTGTTTTGTTCATGAAAATACAATTTCATTAGACAATGCAAATTGTCTTAACAACGAAAAATTTCATTCTTGTACATGTTCTAATACATCTTTATATTTAACTGTTGATGATTATGCTTCAGCAATAATAGAATATCGTTTATTACCATCAATAGAAATTATTAAACAATGGAAATCTCCTGATACATGTACAAACGATGAATATATTGATTGTATACGTTATAATAATGATAGACTTGGTTTAGTTATTCAAAAATTTCCTGAAAATATATTAAAATTTGAATTAAGATCTGTTAAAACACTTGATCGATTATGGTCTATTCAAGTTAATATAGATTTAAAACCATATCAATGTGGATACTGTTTATTTAATGATCATGATTGGTTATTTATTAATATGAGTTCATCATGTATTTTACATATTACAAAAGATGGAAAAATAAAAGAAAAATATGATTATAATCCAAAACCATACAATGCTACTTTATTCGGAGACAATAAATTAGCTATATTAACTGAAAGTGGTGTCAACTTTCATAAACTTTAATTGAATCTATAGAAATTTTATCTTGTTTAAAAACACAAAATTCATATAATCTTGAAATCACTTCAAATAATATTGATTTATTTCAATGAGAAGGAAAGTTTATTTAAATCAAACGCTATTGTTTTTTTTCTCTTCATTTATTTGTCAATAGGAATGTCATATTAAGATTAGTATTCAAATTAGCATTAGTTTCAATTCTAATACGTTTATTATCTGCCATTAAATCTCTTAGAATTCATCCTCAAAAGTTTCAAATAATAAACAAAAGTATTGTACTATTAGGAACATTTGAGATTGAATTCTAAGAAAGTCTAATCACAGGTAACAAATGTATTAGAATTAAATATAATGCTAGCATCTTAGTATTCAATTAATGTTTATACTTATTCTAATATGATGATCATAATTGTCAAAATGATCAAAAATTTTACAAATTCAAGTTGATATGTGTTAAATCTTGATTTCAACATTGTAGGTTAAAAGAATATCTACTAAGATGTTTATGAATAATATTTTTGAATTAAAAATCAAAATAAAAAGTGGGAAATACATAAATTAATAATTGATTTGATGTAGGATTTTTTCTAATATTTAGAAAAACGAGAAATTCATATATTTTGAATTAATGAAATTTTAAGGAGAGTTTATTTAATATTCAAAAACAACACTTGTAAATCGATGTTTAATCCGTCATGAAAGTTCAAGGAGTCGTCAGAGTATTTCCGATAATTAAGTTCGCCCTCTAGAAGAGAAAAATCTCGATAAAACACTGTTATAAATCATTTGAACTTTTGACAATTTGTTTTATGATATGGACGAATAAATAATTCCAAAGCTTCTATTATTTTAGTATGACTTATATTTCTTTAACAATAAAAATGTACTGAGTTTAAATTCTAACATGCAGTTGATCTAGATGGTTCATACATTTACTATTCATATCAACATTTACTAATATGTATTTATGTGAGAAACAAATATTTCTTGAGGGAATCAAAAACTTATTTTGTACTCTTTACAAGAAATGTTGTCGAACATATTTTCAAAGCTTGTTATGCTTTTTTTACATGATGAAGATGATATTAAAAACAAAACGACGGAAATGTGTTTTCTGTAAATGACATTTTGATGTTACTTTTTGCCACTCTATAAGCAACATGGTATTTGTCAATCACTTTCAATCTATCTTCATTGAATGGAGGCGTTATTCTAAGTCGGATTATCCATTGTAGAAAGAAAGTGCCTACTATAGTCTTTTTCTGTATTTTTGTTTTATAGAGTTGATTGATACTGAAGGTCTAACGAGTAGAACGAACAATTGATTCTAGAAGACTGCCTGCGGTAATAAGATCATTAACTATAAGAATAAAGCAAGTTTTAAAAGAAAAAGAAAGAAGAAAAAGAACAAGGACAAAAGCAAAGTATAAAAATCTTCTCATTTTCTTGTTCCTCTCTTCATATTTACAATCTAACGCGTACAGACAAACACTTTCTGTCTTTATATTGTAATTTAAATTTTCAAAAAGTTATGTCTCATCATAGGTTATTATTATCGATATGTCTGACAATATTCTTATTACAAATATCATATCTTCATTGCATTTCAATAAATTCTGATATAAATAGTCATTTGATTGATGAACATTATGATACTCAAAATATAAAAAATCCTCTACTTCATCTATTTAAAAATACTCTTGATGAACCAAACCCATACAAACAAACATTTTTATTAAATCAATTACGTGAATATCTCAATCGTATGTGTGTTTTCGGTTATTTTGGATCATCACGTGCTCATGCATGCCAAGGAATAGCTGATATTATTTATCAACTTGATAGAAAACAAGAAAATAATATTAAATTTACTGATGATCATACAAACAATGAAAACCATAGTATACAAAAACGTTTCTTTTGTAATGGTTTTATTGGTTGTAAAAAAGTTGGTCGATGATCATTCACAAATGAAAAACAAAATGAACATTCCAACAAAATCGTCAGAATATATGACAAATGTTTATTAATTTAAAAAAATTTTTATTTCGAAAATAAAAAGAAATTCCAATTGGTTGTTTATGAAAGTTTTCATTAACTATGAGAGATTTTTTTTTTGTCATAGTCATAGTTATTCAACAAAAAATAGTCATGTTTTACGTATTTTCAAGATTAATTGTATTCAATAAATGAGCTATTCAAAATCAGGAAGCAATGACCTTGTTAAGTTTGAAAGTTCATTATCATAAGTCGCAGCGGAAGAAGAACATATTACAATGAGCAATTGTAAGAAATAAAAATAGACGAACTAGACATCATTGTTTTCGTGTATAAAAAGGTTTTATGAATAATTAAAATAAATCCTTTCGGAATATTAAACAACGAGGGTCGAATGAAACAGAATGAATAAAATCCTTTTAGTGGAAAATATAATAACAAAAAAAAAAATACAAAACAATACGTTGTTATATTTTTGTCGATAACAATCGATGATATCGAGGAAGTAATTCAATGAGTTGATAAACTAATTGAGTATTTATAAATTCAACTTATTCTTATTCATATTTTATGTAATAAACTCTATTCTTCGTTCAATACTATATTACGGCCTAATATAAAATATATAGGTTTTACTAATCTAATGATTTATTCAATAGTAATACCAATCATGAAAGCTGTTAATGCAATGCCTCGAAAATTAAAATATGAAATACAATGTAGCTAGTGTTGCTGATCACAGAGAGATCATTTTTATTCAATCTATTTTAGGACATATTTCTTCAGCATCCTTTTACGTAATCTTTCACAAATGCAATAAGAAAGTAGTTCTTATGATATAACAAGACGTTTTTCATATAAGGTCTGTGGTTTTATGCCAACAGCATTTGTTTCAGTCTGTGGATCCAAATTTGCATCCCTATACTTCAACATCCTTTTTAAACGATGTATCAAAAATATATATATATAGACAAATAATTCGAAAGAATAAATCGTAAAATTCATAAGAATGTTTTTGGAAAAAATCGATGGTTTTGAGAATTCATATGTGATTTGTTATAATATATTGTCATTGATTAAATAAGAAAAGTAAGATAAGGTGATGCTTATCTACTGTCTACTCATAAGTGCTTCAACAACTTAAAATGCATGCTGAAAAAATATCATTTTCAGTCTTTGTATGTGTAATTGTAGCTTACTGGTCTATGCTTGACATAATCAATATAATAACTATTTGTTCTGACTAATATCTTTATTATAGATATCATGTTCATGAAGGAATGAAATTACAAATTTTACGTTTATTCATTCTTCATTCCATTTTATACCACACCCCGCGAAAATTCTTCGCGTGGATATAAACTCGAAACCTTTTTTTCGTTTCGTGCCAAACTCAAAAAAAACATACCGTACGGAAAGTATACAATCTGCTTCACTTCATGGATCTTTCAAAAAGTTTTATGTATTTCGTATGAAGCTGGAAAAAATGTTACAAGTTTTAATCCGCGCAAAGAAATTTTTTTAGAGTGTGCTGCAAATATGTGCAATCATTTTTCTTTTCTTTCTTCCATCTCTCATTGCCAACTTTATTGCTACAGAAATAATTAAGTTTCTTTAATGGGGAGGAATTGAGACATTAAAGAGGGTCCATGCACGCTCAACTAACGTCTTTATCTATTATTCGTTTAAAGTAATAAAGAAAGAAGTGCTCTTCTAAATTTTATTTTTATCTTCTTCTTACTGAATTTCAATTAAACGGTTACTCGCACAATCTCAATTAATGTTATTCTCTGTGAAGTTTCAAAAAATTAAGCACTTATAATCAAATGCGAAGATTCTCATATCCACCCACCCATCTTCCTTTTCTTTTTTATCTTCCAGACAGATGAAATCTAGTTTATTCTGTTCTCACGCGCACTAATTACGTATTGATTTGTTGTACTCTCGCTACAGGATCTCTGTCAAGTTACATATAAAATGAAAAGGTGAACTAGTCGTGTCAAACGTTACCATACCTCTGCAAGACAACATATTGTATGGTAACTCAATGGGGCCTGGTCCCATGGCATTACTTACAGCATAGTACAATTTTTTCTTTAGACTGGACATACGGCGCGGGAAGAATAAAATTACTATCATTCGGAAAACTGGATCTTTGATGACGTTAGATGCTATTCATTACTTCGCAGCTGCAATCATTTTGTTTTCTCTGTCTTAATCTATCAACAACTGCGAGCGATTTAAAGTACGCCAAAAAGACTTAAAGGGTGGAATGTGGGTGTGTTTAGAGGTTTAAACTATATATCATCTACATCCACCCACCCACACCCCATATGAATCACGGCGTTCTTTGACATTTCAGACGCCGAGAATAATTCATATGAGCAAGTGTATGACTCAAAAGTGTGCAATTACAATGTTGTTCTAATTTGATTTTTTTTTGACGAGCTGTTGCATCATCATTGTATGAAGAAGGGAAGAAAATACATACCTGATTTCTGATCGTTGACGCAATATTTGGAAATTTTTGAAATTTGTTTCATGCGCTGTGCACTATATTCAGAAAAGAAAATACTCAGGAGTACATGAGTCAAGCAGCATGACGAAACACAGCGTAATGTTGTTAATATGAGAGAATGAAAAAGGAACTGTTTAAGAGTTGCGAGTGCTCTCTATACTCTGCATAATTTACTTCACTTTTTCGCATATGGCAACGGAAACACGAAGGAGCTCTGACAGTGAAGACGATAATATATCTGATCATGATCAATGGCTAAAAAGTGCTAAAGACTATTCCACTTTATATAATTATGACAACAACCTGTCTGATAGCGAAGGATACCCGTTTCGTAAAGTATTTTCTAGAGAAATATTCGAGGAGAACTATACGAATGGTAACTATTTTGCTGTTGAATATCCAATATGGCAATATTATCAAGTTTGTGGGAAGAAAAGCGCGACAATCCGTTATGAATTATTAAGAAAATTCAATAAATTGAATAAAGAGCGACAAGATTTTCATGACTATCCGTCACCAGTTGAAGATATTATCGATCCGGATCTACTAGTTTACAAACCTCATGGAATAATACAAAACTCTAATGGATATTATGAAGCATCAGAATCCCAGTCTCAGTAAGTACTTTTATCAACTCATAAAATATTATGTTTAAGGACTCATAGGAACTAGCGAGTCTTGCTCGACTATGAGGTGAACACTTATCACAGAGTAGGCAAAAGGACAGAACTATACACGTGATGGGCTTGATACCGTAAAAAACATCACATATTTTAAAAGGACTTATTACTTGTCCTACAAAGAATTGAAGGATGTTTTTTCGAAAGAGATTCTTCATCTGAAAATGAAACATATCCAATTGTGAATCAGCTATCGAAGTGATATTTTGCCCATAACTAGAACCTAGTGAGACTAGGAAAAGACTGCAGTGATTCGTCGCCATACGTCTTCCTTCTTAAGTTATGACCGTTTTACCAGATTTTCGGCTTATGACAAGCTATACTTGGAGTTGTAGCCTAAACGGATACTTTCTTCTTGAAATATTCAATGTTTACAAAATCAGAGAAATGTCACCAAAAATCTCACAAAAATGATTTTTCTTTAGTATTTCATATCTCCGAAATGAAGCATCCGTTTTGGCTAGAACACTCAGCATATCCTAAAGATTATAAGATTTATTTATGGGCAAAATTTCAACTGAAAATGTCTTCTTTCTGATTTTTTCATGAATATCCTGTTATAAGCTGAAAACCAGGTGAAATAGTCATGACTCCAGAAGAAATATGTGGGGGGGGGGGGGGGGGGGGAGGGAGTGGGGGCCTTTCCTATTCCCCCGCGGTCGTTTNTACAACTCCAAGTATAGCTTGTCATAAGCCGAAAATCTGGTAAAACGGTCATAACTTAAGAAGGAAGACGTATGGCGACGAATCACTGCAGTCTTTTCCTAGTCTCACTCAGTCATATTTGTGGGTATGGTTTTGTTCATCAGTTTTTAGTCTATTAATATGTTCAATTAAGAAAACAAATTCTATTAAAAGATACAATATGAAAATGTTTGCAACTTACATAGATGATTTTATTGTAGACTTGCACTTTTTGCTTTTAAATTGTATAAAATTTTGAGCGACCTAATTTGGACCGTGCGAATATCGGTCACATAGGCTTCCGCTTTCTTTTGAAAATAAAAGTATACAATTACAAAAAGCTTGATGTTAAATATTGTAGGACTTTTCGTCCTACATCTTCTAGTGTAATGTTTTTCTTATTGAACTTACTAAACCACGGAAAATTCATATATGAGACCCGGCTATTATATCCAGCTCACTCATTATCAAGTGTACCGATGATTTATATTGAGTTATGCTTATTTGTGAGTGTGAAAAGCCATGGATAGGTGGTGTTTTCAAGTATCTATTGAAGTGCACGAAAGTCAAATGTAAAACGCCATTGCTTTAAAATATAGAAGTTTCTTGTCGGTTAGGTTTGAATTATACGTTTTTCTCTTGTTCAAAGCTGTTAGAAAAAACTGATGAAGGCGAGTATTTATTAACACACGCCTGACTTGACTGCTTTTAGGTCACTATGACAAAATATTTAAAACTACAGAATTTGACCTATATGAAAAGAATTCCAATTTGACTTGCTGGATCTAATCATCTATGGAGCCCAAGCTTCTCAATTAGTAGAATTATCACTGTCAGTCTTAATGTCTTGAACTCGATATCGATCTGAAAACGATTTTGCATGAATTTATCTAGAGTAAATTTTCTTGTACTATTGTATTTCATCGATATTCGATCTTTTATTTGTTATTTTCTGTAGACCGGTTTTCTCGATGTGTTTTTTTAAACTTCTAATCTGTCCTAAGAACCTAGGATGGATTTTTCAAACTCGTGAAAATCAGCATTGACAAAAAGTTATGGGGGGGTAACTGAGACTACTTAACTCGATCAATGACTCTCGGTTTAGTCTCGGCCTCAATGCATCACTAGTTCAATCTCCTCTATTAGACAGATTTAGTTTTTATTCGACATTTTATATTTGGTCCAATTGTAATTATTATTTCATAATCTTGTTTTAAGACCACGGTATCACAGTGAAAAGCTGCCATTACGCAGTACTTACCAATGGATACCAAGTGATTTTCGTATCTGTTCTTCTGCTTCAAATGTTAATGGTTTGGTTGAATACAAAGTACATATTGAGACACCAATCTCGCATTTACCGATGAATGAAGAATATGAACAGACATATCGAAATTTGGAGAAAATATTTGAAAAAATTGTACCGATGTTTAAAAAGCTGAATGTATTGAATTCTGGCAATGTTGATACACGTCTACAAGTCATTGTAAAAGTGCAAAGTTATAATATAAAACCAGGTGAGCTTCAGCGTCTTAGATTTTGAAATGGAATTCCTTATTTTTTTTTGCAAAGAGTTTTATAGGACTATTTCAATTCAATTTGAAGACAGCTCAAACATTGTAAAATCCACATTCGCAACTAAGAAACAACGTTTTTCGAGTGTCTTCTTTTTTCATGAAACCTAATTGTGTAGAGCTTTTTACCTAAGAAATATATGAGAATATGTGTCAAACCGCAGTGAATCTTAAGTATGACAATTACTCTGTAGATATTCCAGTGTAAATAGCAGTAAATTAGAACAACTACTGATTGTTTCTTCGATGAACTATTCTCAAAATTTTCTCTTTCTATAAACTTACAGGTATAAAATATTCTGGTCGCTGGCATACTGAAGGTTATGAAGAGGGTATTGTAGCTGTTGGTGTTTACTATGTTCACATTGATGATAAACTTGAAGGTGGTGCACTCAAGTTCCGTCCTGCAAAACTGCCCTATGCAAACTATGGTGGTGAAGGTAAACCTGAGTTGTTAGATGATGGTCCTGGATATTATAGGTCTGTAATAGAAAAACGAGAACCACGTCATTTACGGAGTCACTTTTACGAAGATGTCAATCGTTACGTGATACCACAAACTGATACTGCTATTGTATTTAGTAATTCATTACCGCATCGTTTTTGTTCAATCCGGAATCGAACGCAAAGATCTAGACGACGTACATTTCTTAATTTCTTCATTGTCGACCCGTGTCAACCGATTTTACGATCCCCTGAATTAGAAATCAGTAATCTAATTCTTGTCAGTTATGAAGCCTGTTACAAACTATTGAGGAAGACATGTGTTCTAAATAATGCAAAGTCAGAATGTAAACAGGAATTACCCGACGTAGTTATTGAAAAGATTCTCACTCTTCTCAGCTTAATTCAAAATCTATGGCCAACTGATGTAGATTCAAAAGAATTTCGTCGATGTGTTCGCTGTGAAATGTGTAAACAGAAGCCAAGTTGGAAAGGCATTAGCTTTGGAAATTGGGGTTATATTGATTTCATTGTATATCAGAAACATACTTATGGTTCAGAAAGTGAACATCTTTTTACAACATCCACAGATACAAACAATACAACAGGGACAGACTCTAACTAATCTTCTGGATGGCATCCTTTTTTGAGCTATTATAAAATTTAAATTTCTGTCATATCTACATGAACAGTTTTTGACGCCGAAATTCATTTTCATGTTGGCTGTGGATGCACACAAATAAGGGATATAGCCAAGGGGGTGTCTAGATACCCTGGGCAACCTCTTTGAAGAAAAACTGTCTAAAGGGAAGTACAGGACTAAAACAACTATTCACATGGTCAAGGATTTTCTTTGCTGACGGACACCGCTCCCTCCCTTTCCTTAAACATTTCTGGCTACGCCCCTGACACTAATACCAATTCAAGACTCATATTCGTAAAACAAGCGATAGAATCTTGAATTTTAAAAAAATCAGTATCATAAGTCTCAATAAAAGCATTTCTCCAGAAGAGCAGTACTCGAACAATAAAGTCAGACATGAACGATGAATATTTTAAGATAACTCATTAAGAAATACAGGGTGACGCAAAAGTAACAGGACAAATAATTTTTTCGATTTTTTTATTGAACATAATAAGTTAAGGCTCATATTGATGCCACATATACTAGGTGACATAATTCAAAGATGCAGCATGTGATCAGTGCATAAGTGAAGTAATTTGTTAAAAGCATACAAATACATGGCGACGAAAAGAAAGGAAACGCGTTTGACAATTATAGATTAACTATCTCAACATATATTATTGTGAATCCTCTACCGGTATACGTAAGTAATGTTAGCACCGAATTCGAGTATTTCTTGTCCAGATTCGCCTGCAGGTCTGTGCAAACTCAAAAGTCGGCTGTGCTGAGTGTAGAATTCGATTCTCTATCGAATGATATAAGTTTCAGACAGCGTCGTCGACCAAAAAACGGGGTCTTTCCCAAAAATACTGATTTTATCTCCGCGACAGTATTTCGCAAAACAAGTGATTTCTGTTCGGATTCGCCTGCACGCCTGTGCTAATTTTCTCCTTGATTGTGCTAGATGCAGATTTGCACGCTTCATCCGACGGTATAGGTTGGGGTGTGGGTGTGAAGTATGTGTCATCTTTCAACCTACACACACCCACACACACACCCTGAATTGAAAATTTTGCTTGTCAGAGCTACATCAGACATATCATTTCCTTTCGATGATAAATCATAAGTCAGGAGTTATAAGCAAGCTCTTGAAAGGCCTGAAAATAAAATATTAGCGAAAATGATTTCACCAACTCATCCTTAGACAGAGAATGAAACTGCATTCTGTTGGAAATTAATTTCATGCTGTGACTCAGTGATTTTTCTTGTAACTATTGTAAAAACGCTGGTTCGGTTTAACCGACATTCTTTTCTTTGACTACATCACGTTTTTTATTTTTTTTACGATCAGAATCGGGATAATAGATTTACTTTTCACCAACGATGTCCTTTATTGCATACGTTCTATTACCGTAGTGTCAAGCTTGAAAGTTGAATTCAACTATTCAAGTTATTCCATAGAATCCACTAACATACACTTCACTGTGTACATAGAGACATGTATGAGTCGCAGCGCTGATATAAAAGGTTAGTTACGTGAGCAAAGGATTTTTCACTCAGTCGGTTCTGCTTTCAGTAGGATTTGCCTTCATCTACCTCTCCGATATTCTCTGCCCCGCCCCCCCCGCGTTTGACTCTTCACCTCCCGCCCCACGCTCGCTTCGCCCCCCNAGGTTTGCCTGTGCAAACAGTATACTCGAAAAAACGGAAAATAAGTTTTTAAAAGCCTTATTTTTTTTAATATGGAGGTTCAGAAAAACTGATGTAATATTCTTAAAGCTCAAAATAAAATCAATCAACTATAGTGCATTCGAGAGTAGACACTTTGCTCTATCTAATGAGTTATAAATCACAAAATCGATAAATTTGACCAAAATTGATTTTTTGAGGAGGGGGGGCTTAACACAAAAAAAAAATAAATGATTGTATATTTAGGATAAATTACGAATATTATTATTGGGTATATGTGAATATTTAGAAGATTCAAATGAACATGCATTACAAGCTGCACTTGGTATAAATAATAAATTTTAATTTTATTTTGATTTAAATGAAATAATTCTAGATCAAATATGTGATAAATCTGAATTGGATAGTGATTCAAGAACTGATCTTGAACGCGCATGTTATCTATTTATTAAAGCCGTATGATTAAGTTTTGTTTATTTTGAGAAAGAAAACTGTTAGGATTGTCTCTGTAGAATAAAAATGTGAAAAACGATCGTGCTAATTATAAACGGATTCCATTATCTATATATATAATGTTCAGTGTGTGTTTCTCTATGCCAGGTCAAAGTTGAAAGGTTAAGAATTCTAGAACGTTCGAAAATGTTGTGTACTTCTATAAGTTTCCAGAATGTTCTAGAACTTTCTGGAACATTCGCGAAGGGTTCTACGGTTGCGTAAGAAGTTGGGTTAAGGGTCAAAGGTCAGAGGTCAGATAAGGCTATAATGGGAAGGCTGTAAGGGCTGTGATATATGCGGACACTCATGGGTCCTCAAGGGCTACTATATGAAAGTACTCACAGGTCCTCTAGAGCCAATATATGGCGATACCCATAGGTCCTCAAGGGCTATTGTATTGTGGTACCCATAGGTCCACAAGGCTATAGCGGAGTAGGGGATAAGCAAATAAGGATATAAGGGTAAAGGGGATAAGAGGCTAAGGCTACATGGGCATAAGGGATAGAGTTAAAAGAGTATAAGGCGATAAGGGTATATGGTATAAATGGATAAGGCTGGAAAGGATATAAGAGATAAGGAAATAACGGAATTAGGCTATAAGGAGTACTACAAGAAGAGTATGACTCTACAAGGGTATCAGGCTATACGATCTATATATATATAGATAATGCGAACTGGATTTTTGTCTATTACCCAATCAAAGCTAAAGGACAGAAGTGTAACTTCACAGGAAAAAAAGCAGCCGTGCAGTATGCACGGGCTCTCGCTAGTTCTATATATTTTCGAATACATATCTTTACTATTGTTTTATTTAATCCTCAGAAAATATAATAAGAAAGTAGTTCAAATATTAGAACGAAACGTTATTATTATACGGTCTAGGGTAGAGATTGAAATGAGAAGACAGCTTTTATCTTTTTCTTCGTTACCTTGTCAAGTCTTTATAAGATGTTTATATCTCTTGTAGATATCATTTATTTGACTGTATATTGCAAAAAAAAGCAACAACACAAGAGTACAAAAACAATCTAATTCGACATCAATCAATTTCTTTCTTTGTTATTCTCTATCGAATGAAAAACTATAATATGATTAATAGTTTTTGGGTTTTAATTAGATCTTCTTTGATTGACAATTTGACTTGCTGTCAAAAATTTTCTTTGAGCAGTAGCTGAATCATATCATACTGAGTGTATGTGGGGTCGTGATTTTGATCCGATATACTTTAATATTCCTCTTACATCATTTTATTGCAAAATATCTCTAGAGTGAGGAAAATAGGCAATGTTTTTGATTAGATGTATTTTCGATCTTGAATTCTAACAGTTATGATTATTTAAAACAAAATTGTTATATTTAATAATAGAATTGATTTTTTCAATAGAAAAATCTCAATATTTATTTGAATTGTTATAGACGAATACCGTTCTTTCATCTAAAAATGGATTACCTCCACATGTTTTATTTGCACTTGATAATGTTATTCGTCGTGTTGCTGAATATCTTGTTGGTCTTATTCGACCAGGTGAAATTTTATAAATTATCTTAATATTTGTTTTTAATAGATTAATTTTTGTCTTTTTTTGTTTAATAGATTTTATTTCTGCTGCAACTAGTATTGCACCGATAACACCAAGTGATGCACCAACATTTAGATCAACAGGCTCACGTTCACCATTTTTTCCAAATCCTACGGATGCAGCAAATGAAGAAATAGCACGTTTACATCAACAATATGCACAACTACTTCAGACAAGTCGAAAGTAATTTAAATAAATTATTGTTTTCAATTAAAAATTTTTTCTTTTTTCTATTTCTTTTAAAGTCATCTTAGTCAATTAATTAGTATTGAAAATAATAATGTTGTTAAATTATATGAATTATCAGTAAATCAAGAAGAGAAAAAATCATCAAGGTAAATATTTTTTTTTTGTTCAATTCCATCCTATGAAGAATAAATCATTTCTATGCTGTTGTTGAATAAAAGTTTTTTTTTTCTTCTTCTCCTCCTTCTTCAGTAATTCTTCGATTTTTCGACAAGTATTTGAAATGATATTCAACAGAATCAGGTTAGATGTTTTACACAGAGTGATGCACAACTTCAATCCATTTATTTGATATTCATCCCTGCTTTGCTAAACTTCTTCCTTTGAGTTTTACCCAATTATTCTATTATTAGAAATCTTATTGATTTTATTTTATTTTAATTTTATAGTAAAGCAATTGGCTTGTTTTTACCGGTTGAATCATCACCAACAATTGAAACTACGGTAAATTTCATTTGATTTAAGTTTTTAAATCATCTTTTTCTTCGTGTAATATCCAATAAATGAAAATGAGCGAATAGAAAGAAAACTTTGTTGTTTTTTGTTAAGCAGAAGTTTGTACGTGTACACTAATCGGTAAATAACTAGTGAAGATTCCCTTCGATAGAAACCTTAGGGAATGCGTACTTTCAGGTAGAGTGTGGATATGTACTATAAATATGAGCCTCGGTTAATAAAGAAACATGTGAAAAAAAATTTTTGAATAAGAGGATCAAAACTTATTTTTAGATCTAAGGATCGAAGATAAGACTAATAATAGCATTATTGATTATGATCAGCAGATGATCAGTAACGTTTAGTGTCTATTATTTTATAAATAATCAAGAATATTTTTTTAAAAGGATTCTGAACATGTAACAACATCTGTTGCAGAAGAACAAAATAAATCAAGTATTCTAACACAAAAAACAAAAGCATCACAACAAATAACGTAATTTTGTTTTTTGTATTTGATAGACAAAAAAAAAATTTTTTTTTATAGACAATCACGCTCACTTATTGAAATTGAACAAGAACATGATCAATTGCTCAAATCTATGATTGAGAATCGAACTCGTCTTAATCAATTATTTCGTTCATCGAGCACATAATAAATTTGTGCATGTTGATTTCAATTGAATAGAATTAGTTCATTAAAAACCTTTGTTTTTGTTTTTTTTGTCTTTGATTAGTATAGTCTATCAATATCTAAAAGTTCTTTCATTTTATTTTCTTTGTGCAAGATCAAACGGTGACTTTGTTCTCTCTTTCTTTTGTTGTTAATATGCCAACAGTATCTTTTGTTGATGCTAACAGGCGCGTTTTTTCGTTCTATTTTTTTTTCCCATGTATGTTATACATTTTATATCGATGATTTTATCTTATTTCTCAAGTGTAAACCTTGTAAGATCATTTTTTTTTCGACATTAAATATTAATGAGTTTGACATTTCAATCGATTATTCATATTTTTTTTCTAACTATTTTGCATAGTTTCGTCGTCTTGACATATATGGTTCAAAGGAGTATCGACATCAGCATATACTACTAATTATCAAGAAATTAGCATTTTTGAAGTATTAAGCTAAATAACATAGGTTATTGTACTACTCTTTATGAACAAATGATATGTAGAACAATGTCTAAAAACTGACAATGAAATGTTTTCATCATCACAGTCATCGAAATCATGGATGCATTCAAATATTTTTTTTTTGTGCTCTAGTGTTCATCAATATGCTATAAAGCTTGTTAGTGCAAAATTTTTGCGACGGAAAACATGGAACTCATGTGACACGTTTTTCCATTTCATCGTATATTAATTGAAGAATCTGTAACAGATTGCAGATTTTTTCTACGAATAATTCGGTTGTTAGATAAACAATCTGTCTTATTTATTTCCGCATTTTGGAATAGAAGTTTTTTCTGTTAGATTTTTACTTGCAGGTGTGGGTATGGGTTTAAAATAAAGCAAAATACGCCCACATACCCTTTGGAATATTTTCAAACCCTCTAAAAATTGTTCTTAATACTGTTTAATACCTTTTTTCGTTGTTAGCTAGAGAAAACAAATCTGCTGTCTGTCGTTCTTGATTACCATGGTGACGTAAAATCATTGACATATACTCTGACTTTCACATATGTCTATAAATACGAGAAAAGGAAGAAGCAAGGATAGGTTGAAAACCTAGCTTTATAATTTACACTTATCGTTTTCTTTTGTCAAATATTTGAGTTTCACAAAATAGAAGTATCAAAAATATTGTTTCAACAACACAGAAATTATAACAGTCAATTTGTCTGTCTGATATTGGAAAAAGGGAATAGTTTTCGTATTCCTTAGACATCATCAACAAAGAGGATGTGTATTTTCAAGTTAAAATAGTTTCAATTTGAAAGAGAAAACAATGTCGTATATATTATACAAAGTTTCAAATTTCTATTCAATAGAAACACATAACAAGCAAAGCAATGAAAGCAAAGACAAAAGTATTGAAGATTGATGCGATAACTCTACTCGCATATGATCGCATATGAGATATTAAAGTTGTTGCCTGGATAAAATTCGAGGAACCGGTAGAGACCAATGAAATTATAGTTGAACTAGACTCAATTATATTCGAATTTATCCAATTTTCATAAGCAGCCACTCGAGTATACATTCCAGAATATGCAGCTCGTGCGCATCCTATACCATTACTTGTCAAACCGACCAATATCCATCGATTGCTTGAATCGAACATCATCAATGGACCACCTGAATCACCTTGACATGTATCTAAAGAACGCACCAATAAAAATATTTGTAGAAAAAGAGAGACAATCAAGTTAAGCCTCCCCCCCCCTCAAAAAAGTCAATTTTCGCCAGAAAAATCGAAATTGAGATAAATGCATGGGAAGACAGCCCAAGTTCTGCTCTTTCAGAAACGCTATGATTTTTTTATTGGGCGCCCCTTTTTTGACAAAGTTTTTAATTCTTTTCTGTCATCGACTGCTAAAAAACGCGATTTTTTTCTAGAAAAAAATATTTTGAAGTTTTCGCATGGAAAATAAGTACTCTAATCAAGTTATCGATATTGCTCGGGTGTGAGTGCGGATGGGTGTGGATAGATGTAGGTGTGTATGTGAGGTGAATCCACTCACCCCACACCCATACACCCACACCCACATCCACCCTTTCATTTTGAGTATGGAAGAAACCATCAGAACGAGTCAATTCGGATTTGTTCATACAGTTTTTTGTAGAGTTTTTCACGGCGAATCTTCTGAAAAAAAATCAAAATTTTATCATTTGTCTGTGCGGAGATATTCGCAAAATAAAGCATGTTTTTTTTGCGACATCCGCTATTTCAAAAACTTGTTTCACGTTTTTCTCAGAAGATAGGTTCGACGACGTAGCGCCACCGCCATTCGACCACTGTTCAATATAAAGTCATATATTTTTTTTTGTTTGAAAGGTCGTGTTTAGGGCTAGCCCCTCTCGTGGCCCGATTTTTAAAATAAGCTTTTTATTATTATATAAGAACACATCTTCATAGAAAAAGCGCCATTTTTTCGCGGTTTTTTGAGTCATTGAACTTGTCACTCCTTTTCTTCGCCTAAAAAGTAAGAATTTAGAAAAAAGGGCCACGAGAGGGGCTAGCCCTAGAGACAAGCTTTCAAACAAAAAAAAAAAATATATATATATATATATAATGAGAGTCCACAGAGAAATTTTGGCGCTGAAATGAGCTATTTTTGACCCTTGTTTGGTTCATAT